>CM033277.1:34913928-34999461 GCA_019343175.1 Oedothorax gibbosus
TGGTTTGGTTGTTACTAGATGAGAGCTACACATGGACTATTGGCGAGTTCAGATCTTAATGTGAGATCTGTAAGTGTGCGTTGATCAGATCACTGTGCAGGTTAAGATGGCCTAGTTATCAGCAAATCATAGATATCATAGTTAAAATATTAGATTGGCAGAGTGACCTCCAATGCTAACGACGCCGACGGGACGCGCATGGAGGCCAAATTAAGAGGACAAAATGGCCAGTGTTGCTGCCACTTAAAGAAGAAAAATATTACGAAAAAATACCATTTAATTCTAAAATTACAAAAAAAAAAAACTAGAAAAGAATCTAAAGTCACTAAAAAGATTCCAAAATGCAGCTAGTATTTTTACGATATTTTTTTGTAATTATAGAATTAAATGGTATTTTTTCGTAGTATTTTTCTCCTTAAAGTGGCAGCAACACTGGCCATTTTGCCCTCTTATTTGGCCTCCATGCGCGTCCCGTCGTTAGCATTGGAGGTCACGTGATCTTCCAATCTAATATTTTAACTATGATATCTATGCAGCAAATAATTCACAAAACGTGTGTTTGGGCTTAAATTTGAAGCGATCACATGACAAACCTGTTTTTGCATTTGTTTTTGACTTGGCAGTATTTCCTGTCTCATCTCTACTTTTAAGCCAGGGCACTTTTATTTGAGCCACCCTGTAGAAGAGGTATTATTGCGACATGTCCATAAATTACAACCCATTTTATACTAATTGCTACTCATATAAGCTAATATTCTTTAGGTTTGCAAAACTCAATAACCTGGACCATGAAGGGGTGGGTGCGGGTGGCTGGAGGAAATATGGGCAAGTCTTTTAAGCTGGGGGTGCGACACGTCATACTGGTTCCGTTGAACTTTGGGTCAGTCCAACAATCCTGAAAGAGACAAGAAAAAAAATCATGAAAGTATAACTTTGCTGCTAAGGGCGAATGACAGCGGGTCTTCAAACCAAAGTGTTTCTGTGTTAATCAAATGGAAAACAAGAAGTTTTAAAAGAACTAAAATAGCCTTCTCTCCCGTTACTTAAATACTCTCTGGAATTGTTAAGGACAGACGGACGGACGGGACAGATAGATGGACATTGCTACAAAAAAGTCTCATGCCATCGTTGATGTGGGAACAGCTTAAATGAATTGAAGTTAAATTCCAATGCTAATTCAATGGGGAATTCGCCGACCGACAGTAGACAGATGTCTGTCCGGCCGCACAAACAGACGGACAAAAAGTATGAAATTTGGGTCTCTTAGGTCATAACTTTCTAACAAAATAAAAGAATTTTTAAGAAACGATGGATAGAACCAATTTTGGAAAGAGGACGGACGGACATCGTCAGCATGTCAATACTATATTATTTTTAAATAAAGTTAATCATGCCTTGTTGAAATGGCAACAGCGATTTAAATGACTTAAAATTAAATTCCATTGCTAATTCAATGGGAAATTCGCCGACAAGCAGTAACAGACAGATGTCAGCCTGGACGTACAGACAGGCGGACGAAAAGTATGAAAGTTGGATCTCCATAGGTGATACCTTTCTAATAAAAAAGAATATTTAAGATTCGATGGATAGAACCTATTTTGGAAGGGGGATACGAAGAGACAGACAGACGGACATCGTCAGCATGACAATACCTACTTTTCATTAAAAAAAATTCTTTTGAATAAAAAAAAAGAAAAAAGTAAGCTAAAAATGATTTTCTACCACATTTCGCCGGTTGTATTAATTATTTTTACTAACGATTTTTTAATATTATAAACGTAGCTGACTTACAGGAATCCATAATCCCAATTTTTTAAAAATAAAAAATATTTGAACCAATTTAAAAAAGTTTTATAATAGAGATCTGTAAGTCAGCTACATTTGTAATATAAAAAAAAAGCCGACTGTAAAAATATTCAATACAGCCGGAGAAATGTGGCTTAAAAAATATTGTGTGCTTTGGACTAACCCTAAGGCACTTTAGTTTAGTGACCACGTCTATTCCCACTTATCTTAGTTTAGTGCGGTTGTTTTGCCATAAAGTTGTTTCATAATGATAAGTTCCTGCAGCTGCGATGCATATTTCAATGAAGACAAAATAATATCCCACGTTATAGAAGTTTTATATTGTTGTACCATCGAAGTATATTGTTGTACGAGGCAATGTTTTGTTTAATTATGTCATGTCCATAAATAAATGAGATGCAAATATACCGTTAAAAAGTGTATTACCTCTATTATTTCAGATTCTCCTATTATCTGGGTTTCATCAATCTTCACAAGTAGTTTGGGAAACTGAACGCTATCCAGGTAACGTCCAAAAGCTGTTAAATTCATGATACCACTAGAACAAAATATTAATTATTAGATTTTAATCTATAATAATAAAAGAAAGAGTCTGTCTGTGTGTTTGTCTTCGGATCGTAAAAGACCTACTTATACTGCCCTCAGAAATTCGAAATTTTTAAGATAGATTCCCTTTAATACCAACGTGTGAACCTGAGGCTTAGTTTTTTCATATTTGTTCCATTTTTAGAGAAAATTCGAATTTTCTGAAAAAAATACACCACTTTCGCTCAAATCCGATCGTTTTTTCTCTTTCCTGATGCCATCGGCTGAAAAAATTAAATAAAACTTTTAATGAAAACATTTAAAATTCAAAATGTTTATTTTATTCTTTTGCCATTACTTTCAGAAACTAAATTCATTATTTGAAAATAATTGACATGTTTCAAGTGACGTAATTCCACCAGTCTACATTCCCGGATTTTATCTTGGGTTTATTTGATGATTTTTTCATTGATTTTTCTGTTGACTACATGTATGTATATTTAAGCAATAAATGTATAGTTAAGCTATTACTGAACTATGATGGTTAATAAAGGCCATCGCACAAGAGCTGCATATTAGTGTTTTACGTCTTTATTTTCTCGCCAAATACGTTGCCAAACTCGCCAAATTATTAACTAAAACTAGCCAAATGGGCAATTTCTTTTATAAATAATTTATGGTCGGTTGTTCGAAGGTCATTGTGTTAGAGCTGTATAATGGGTGTGTTTGTATCTATATCTATTTTCTCGCCAAATTATTTCCCAAAACGCGCCAACTGAGCTAAAACGTTTTATGTATTTATGAGGGAATTGTGCTGACATTTATGAGTGCGTTTTATAGCTTATTTTTCATTTTGGAATTTTAAGGCAATGAAACGGGATTTTATACTTTATAACGAGCGGAACAATAACAAGTTTATGATCCTATAGCAGGTTATATGGTACACATATTTGGAATCCATTTTTTTTTATTCCGGGCGAAAAACGGGTATAAATTTGCTAGTATTAAATAAAAAAAATTATGTAATTATTACATGTGCTAATAATACAGGAGCTTCTGTTTGACCGTCACTTTGGTTGAAATTGAACACTTGGGATTGGTATTTTTTTGCTTAGATATTTTGGTGAAGCTTTCTCTGCAATTGTAATGTTATAGTACGAAAGTCATTCAAATAAGTAATAAAAATACCATTTTGACTCGCAAAAGGATCAAAGATTCTATTTTTTTAAAAGAAATTTCACCATTCAAAAATAACATTAAATTACTATTATAAAAAATGTGTGTCCATCGGGAAAAGGCCACATAATAAATAAGTCCAAATTATAAAACGAAAACACTACAAAAATAAACATAATCAATGGGATATTAAAAATATTCCAATTATGTATTTTCTTTCTGTATAAGGGGAATTTCGAATATAACACACCTTTTTCCCCAACCAAAAGTATTTAACGTTTACGTAGTAAAAAACATCCGTCTTCCCAAATGCAAAAATTAGTAATTATATTGGCCCTTAATTAAATATAACGGCATTAATTTATTGATTTGTTAGGATTTCGACCCTGTCGGACTCGTGGCCTGTCGGCATTTCGTCTGTCGGGATTCAAGCTTGTTGGGTCTGATGGGACTGATAACTAATGGGACTAACGATCAATTTTCCATTTGAAAAATATTTAGTGAGAAAAATGAAACTTTCTAAACCCCTCGGCGCAACAGCCCGGTAGTGGGCCAAGGCCAGCCGAGGCCATTTTAGCTAACGTGACTAAGGGTTCTGGGGTGCTATGCGTATGTCCCGATTAGGTAATCAACATCACGCGGAACCCCCAGTGTTTAGTTTATTAGTTCCCAAGCATGATGGTCCTAATTTTATCGACCCACCTAAGAGATGAAAGAATGAATCAACCTAGCCCAATCCGGAAATTGATCCCCGGACCAGTGGCATGGCAATGCGAATCACTACCACTAAGCCCCTGACCCTCATTAAACACTCTGCTAAAAATTGAAGAGCTTAGTGGAAGAACGTGCTAAGTGACAAAAAGATGAAACCGAGAAAATTAGCTTTTAAGTTTTTAGTTTGCATTTAGATCCGTTAAAAAAGGAACTTGCAACGATAAAAACATACTAAATTTCTAGTTAATGATAAAGGAGAAATTTGTAATCTTTAAAGAAGTTAATAACGTGTTCATTGACACAACAATCTCAATTTTTTAAAAAATGTCACTTAGCACGTTCTTCCACTAAGCTCTTCAATTATAATCTAATTTAAAACACCAGCTGCAAGTCTCTTTTAATAAATAATCAGTTACCTTAAAGTTGTTATTCCCGGCCGAATGTGGGTAATGTAGGGATCAGGAGTGAATTCGAAAGTTTGCGAAATTCCCTCAAGGTTAAATGCAGACGGGGGATTTTCATCCATCATATATGCGACACCGTCCACGTGAACGGCAATCGAAGTGTTGGTAAACCTTGGATCAGTGGAGTTCTGGATGATGCACGAAACTGAGTTTTCATCGAAACTGAAAAGAAAATTTACCAAATTAATTCTTTCACTCCAAATGGAATCATCAATTTTGCGAGTTTTTCCCTCACTAAGTTAAACACTCGCACTTATTTTAAATAAATTTTATTAAATTCCACCACACATTTTTTTATAAAGTTATATTTTCTTTTTGTATAGTTAGATGGATGAATCATGTCTTTTGAAGAATTAAACAATGTTTGTTGTCGTTAAATGAAAATATGAAAAACATGGAAAAAAATAAAATACATCCCGAAACAATTTTATTAAATAAATCTGCCCTAAATTCTTCATCCCTGCATTTTGAAACGTTTAAAGTTTAAAGTATATAATTTTTTTCTATTTGTAACAAATAAAGTTTCGAAAAATAATAGTTACAACTTATTTAAAAGTTATAATTCCAAATTTTCCCCTTAAATTTTAGTCAAAAAAATTAAAAAAATTTCGTTGCTCTTCTCCATTTCAATCTGAATGCATAATCAGTCTATATCACAAATTTTAGATTTTTAGAATAAATAATACAAAGTTAGGATTGAAAGGGTTAAAACCATAACTCTACGGTGACTGTCGACGAGGATACTGAACAGTTAGTTAAAAGATTGACACACGAACCAAACAGTCTTCGTTAAGGGGCAATAGGACCAGGTCTTCAAACCGAAGTGTCTCTGTGTTAATAAAATGGAAAAAAATAATTTTCTAAGCCATATTACTACGGCTGTATTAAATATTTTTACAAATTTTTCTTTAATATGATAAATGTAGCTGTCTGAGAGGGCTCTATAATCCCACTTTTTAAAATTGGTAAATTGGTTCGACTTGTTAGTTGTAAAATTATGTATTGAAATAAAAAAAAATATGTATCCATTTAAAGCAATTTCAAAATGTTGGTTTATAGAGCCAACGTGGTTTATAGAGAATGTAAGCCATCTGCATTTATCATTAAAAAAGTATGTAAAAATATTCGCTACAGCCGGAGTAATGTGACTTAGGGTGATCACAAGTTATTTTTTATAGCTAATGTTGTTATGTTACCGAACTCAGCATCGAGCAGAAATATCTCTTCAAACCGTCGTTAACAACATACATTTATTCAATTGGAATTGAATAAAAAAAATTGACTAGCTCCTAAACATGGGGGCTCGCCAACTGCCTCTCGTCATCGCGAAAATCATCGATATTTAAATTTTTTAATTTTAAAAAACAAAAGTTTTCCCGGAGGTCAAACCATATCCTCTCACGAAACGAGGTCAAACCATATCCTCTCACGAAACGGGATGAAAACTTATTTACGAACTTTTTAAACCAAATCTCTACGAACTTTACGACAGCAAACAGAAACTACTAAGAGCTGCAACATCGTCAGCGTGCATCAACCACTAGCTATAGAAGCCAACACCACGCATATATCTACGACGATAGGGGACTGCACGCACTACTGCCACATCAACCACGAGAAAAGGAGGCCAAAACCACGCCTATATCCACAACGACAGCGGAACTTCACTTCGGGTAACAACAAACAGCTCAGCATCGAACCAACACATCGCACGCACTGGTAAATTCAACGAAAGAAACAAGAACTACAGGTAGGATCAACCTTTATTATTAAAAAGATGTATAAACATACGAAAAAAGAAGACCTCGTGAAGGTTGCTAAAGAACTTGGCGAATTGGTGCCGGAATGCGCTACAATAATAGCAGTAAAAGAACTCATAGAGAAAAATAAAACGTTTATAAACGACTCAGAGTTCGTACAAGATTTAATAATTACAACGGTAAAAGATAAAAAAAAAACACGAGAACAAAACGAAAACAGTAAATTAGAAATAGAGAAAACAAACTAGAGGTAGAAAGAATTAAATTAACACGGGTTGAAAAAGAACTAGAATTGGCAACAATCAGAAATACTTCGACGGAAAACCAAACACGTGTAGGAAACGAAAGTAGAGCTAATGAAATATCAACACCTAGCATCGAAACATTAATGAAAAGCGTAAAAACTTTAAGTATGCCTGTCACATCGAAACCGGAAAATTTCAATTTATTTTTTAGTTCATTGGAAAGAGCTTTTGTAACAAAGGAAGTCCCAAAAGAAATACAATCGGAAATTTTGATCAATATCCTTGGTGAAAAAGAAAAATCTAATAGCATATTGCTATACATACCAGAAAACGAACTACAAAATTACGAACAAGTAAAAGCGACCGTCTTAAGCGAATTTCAACCATCGGCAGTAGAAAGTTTGCTAAAATTTCGTAGAAGCCAAAGAATGCCGAATAAAACACACCTACAATTCAGTTCACGATTAATATCAAGTTTCGAGTATTGCATTAAGCTATGAGGTGCTACAACTTTAGAAACACTGTGCCAATTAATGGTAAGCTGTTTTGTACGCTTGACCGCTAAACACAAACACATGTTTCCAAAAGACAGGGTGAAAATTGGTTTAAACCGACCGAATTAGCGAAAGAATGCGACGTATATTTGAATTCCACAAGCGAAAGCCTTTTAATGAAACCCATTCCCGTCCAAGATCGTTCGAAAAAAAGGACATCATCGATATAATAATCGAGCACTATACCATAATTTCCGTATAACGCAAACTCATTATTCACGTGGAACAAATATTAACCGTTTTAATCACCACAATGAAAACAATCAACGATTCGAAAACAAAATACGTGGCGAGGACAGCAGACAAAGCGCACCAAACGATCCCGCATTGGAAATAACTTCCCAAACAAAGTACCGTGATAACGGATCCCTCCAAAGCGAATTGCAATATGAAACCATGGCCGAAATTTAGGCCGAAATTTAACTGAAACGCAACGCGAACGATTCGCCTGCCAATGGGTGGAGATTCGAAGATTTTGCTCGTTTCCTAATTGAACTGAAACAAATTCTTCGCGCGCAAATGACGCCATTCGAGCGATCGCGTGCGAACTGTTTGTTTACTGTTTTGGCACTCAATATCGGCGAGAAATGTCAAATGCCATATTATTTTTAAAAGTAAAAAAGAAACCCCAACCGGAAACTTATTAAGCTGTGAGGGGAAACCCAATAGAGTTGCCTAATAAGAAGTTTATTACCATGTATCGTTTGGATAACGAATCGTTCCAACTCGCTTGGCCAAAAAAGAACGAATCAAAAGATTCGTTTTTTAACGATTCATTAAAAAGAACGTAAACGCTTTGGATGAATCTTTAAAAGAACGGGATTGGCCCATCTCTATATTTCCTGTGATTTTCGAATTATTTCATTGGTCAACTTCACGTAAAAAGAGGCAGGCGTAATATTTTTGTCGAATGCTCGAATGACAAGCCCTTTAGCACGAATTCGCGTGGTTTGGGAAGTTAAATACGGTTTTTTGATAGCGTTCGCAGGGCGGAGCTTAAACCGATCGTATTCGCAGGTCAATCTTGTGCGAATTCGAAGCGTTTCAGTTAAATTTCAGCCCATATTACTTAACGCTAAAAATGTCCGTGGAATTATTGATAGCGGTTGTACTACTATTTGCGTAAAAGCAGATTGTTTACCCACAACGACCACATACGATATTACATTAACGTCCGCATTTGGAAACGAAATAAATGCAAGGAGTGCTAAAATCCAGCTAGCGGTTCCACAAAGAAGTCCTATAACATTCGATGCAGCAATTTGTGAAAGTCTATTTTCGGATCTGATAATTCCTCCTTCGATTTTGCACAAGCTAACAAAAACACAAATATTGCCTATTGAAAGCGAACTCAACACTCCAAAAATAAAAATCACACAACCCGAAATAAAAAACAGTGTCTAAAAATGGAATCCCCGTTGTGGCCAATCAAGCCGCCAACGAGTCTGGCGTAGAAGCAAGAGAAATGTCATTCACCTGTCAATCCGAAATAAGGGAGGAGCCGCAAACATCCGAGAACCAATCAGAGTCAAGGGAGGAGCAATCAGGGATATATCCGCCTACTCACTTGAAGTACGTCACTTGAAGTACGCAGGAGAAAAGATTTTTTTTTTGCCGAGCAAGATGTGACTTGCAGCCGTTCAAAGTTTGATAGTGAGGCAGGTAACAGCTTAGCCTATTTTCCCGATAAAAATGTTTCGGCGAGCGATGTTACCACCGTAATAGATAATTGTGACTAAATTTACGTTAATGGAATAAACCTGACACACTCTTAATAAAGATAAAAAGAAACGTATTACACTTGAAGAGTATAAACCGAACAAAATAAGAGATTTAGGAATGAATGAACAAACTTTCGCTTCAGACCGACAGGGGTATGAGTCCATGTTACGGGATGTCAACAATAAGTCGGATATTATGGGGGTCAACCAATATTTAATATTGCAACTTGCAAGTGATAAAACGCTTTTTGAAGAAGAATTTTTAATTATATCTGACGCAAATATACGGAACACTTATGAAGATGGTTAGGACTTATAAACCGAATAAAATTAAAAGTACAAAATATCAGATGAAATTATTTCTGTCGGATGACACACCTATATTCCAAATACCACGTCGTCTTGCATTGTCGGAAAAAATCGAGGTAAATAAACTAATTAAGGAAATGTTACAAAGCGGAAATAGAAGATTTTAGATGTGCACCAAAGTTTTATGCAAAAAGAGGTTCACCGTTGCGGTAGATTAGTTACTACCAGAAATAGTAAAGAAAATTCTTACCCTCATTCGAACGTTTTGACAAATCAAGAGGGTTCAACACGTATCGCGGTGGATTATCGTTTACTTAACCAGAAAATAGTTAAAGAAAGATTTCCTTTACCCCTCATTCGAAGACGTTTTTGACAAATTACAAGGTGCATCTGTCTATTCGAATTTAGACTTAAAAAAGGGTTTTTATCACGTTGATGGTCATGAAGATAGTCGAAAGTACACTTCTTTTGTAACTCTAGACGGACAGTACGAGTTCCCAAAAATGCCTTTTGGACTGTATAACGCACCATCCGTTTTTCTAAGATTTATTCAAATTGTTTGAGATCTTTTAGAATTTTCGAGATCCTTTAGAAGATGGAACACTAATACTATATTTAGATGATGTAATTATTCCCTCGTCTGATGAGTTTTAAGATCTTCAAAAACTCAAAAAAGTCTTCCAAGTTGCTTCAAACTATGGACTTGAGTTTAATTTCAAAAAGTGTAATTTCCAACAACGAAAAATAACTTTTCTTGGAAACATCTTAGAAAAGATACAATTCGACCATTGTCCTACAAAACAAATGCTGTTTTAAGTTTCCCTCAGCCCAAAACAACGAAAGATGTCCAATCATTTTTGGGTCTGACTTCTTATTTTTGAAAATTCATAAAGAATTATGCAGCCATTGCAAGGCCATTGAGTGATATTTTACGGAACAACAAACTTTTTCACTTTGACCGAGAACAACAGCAAGCTTTTCTCCAACTGAAAGAAGCACTCTCGACAGAACCTGTGTTACACTTATACCAACAGGGCTCACCTTTACAATTGCACTGTCAAAAGGTTTTGGTGCAATATTGCTTCAAGCTAACGAAGAAAACATCCTACATCCAATACACTATATGAGCCGTAAAACATCACCACAGGAAGAAAATATATATCATACGAATTCGAAGTTTAAGCAATAGTTGAATCACTCAAAAGTTTCGACACTATCTTGTGGGTACCAAATTCAAAATCTTCACAGATTGTCAAGCATTTCAAAAAACGATGTCTAAAAAATAACTGCCACCTAAAGATGTCAGATAGGCAATGTTGCTAAAAGATTTCGACTATAAGTTAGTGCACAGACCGGGACAGCAGATGAAACATGTCGACGCACTTAGCCGATATATCCTGTCATGTCAATCCAAGTTGACGAAACAACCAGAAAAATCTGCGATGCTCAGTCTGAAGATGAGTTCACACTACGCATTAAACAACTACTAGAACACTCTTCAACCTAAGACTACAAGTGCACAAATAATGTTCTTTACAAAGTGGTCAATGGCCAAGAACTTTTAGTAATACCACAAGACATGAAAAAACAAAAAGTACAAATCGAACACAATAAAGGTCATTTTGGTATTAATAAAACCGAAACCTTAGTTAAACAACAATTTTACTTCCCAAATATACGTAGGACTGTTGAAAGTGTATTATCCAACTGTGTACCATGCATACTTGCCTCACGAAAAACAGGAAACAAGAAGGATTTCTCCATCCCATTCCTAAAGGTGACGTTCCACTAGACACATATCATATAGACTTTCTCGGCCCACTGCCAAGTACAAATAAAAATTACAAGCACATATTCACCATCGTAGACGCCTTTACTAAGTTCCTTTGGATTTATCCAGTCAAGTCAACGTCGGCAAAATACGCTTTGGATAAACTCCAACTTCAACAAGTCACCTTTGGAAATCCTAGAAGAATAATTTCAGATCGTGGATCAGCTTTCACTGCAACAGAATTTAAGAAGTACTGCGAATATGAGAAAATTGAACATATCACAATCACCACGGGTCAGCCATGGGGAAACGGCCAAGTTGAAAAATTCCATGGAACGCTCATCTCAGTCATCTCTAAGCTGTCCCTCGACGACCCGAACAAATGGTTCAAACATGTACCAGCTGTTCAACGTGTAATTAACAGTACTCTCTCTTCAGCAGCTAAGTACACATCCTTCGAGCTTTTAACAGGAGTTAAAATGAAAAATAAAGAGGATTTCAACATCAAGAAAATTTTGGAAGAACAACATGTACACTCGGTTATCCAACATCCACAACAAATGCGCAGGGAAGCCAAATCCAATATATTACAACAACAAGAACAGAGTAGGCTCAACTATAACACTCGACGCAAGACTGCCACCAAATACAAACTTGATGACACAGTCGCCATCAAACGAACTCAGTTTGGAACAAGCTTAAAACTTCGACAAAAGTTTTTTGGCCCATACGTCGCGACTAAAGTTCGCCCAAACGACAGATATGATGTGCGCAAGACCGGGACAGGTGAAAGACCAACATTCACATCCACGTCTGCCGACCAGATTAAGCGGTGGGACGAAACTTGAACTTTTATTTTACAAACTTTCTGCCGTCCAGAACTTTTTTTCGCTCCCAATTTGTGCAAGGAACTTTTCGCACGGACTCTCTATATATTTTTCTTGCCTTAGTTGTCAAGATTTAATGTTCATATATAGCTAGCATGTTTTTATTTTAATTTAATAGCAATTTGTCGGGACGACAAACATCAGAATGGCAGAGTGTCGTATACACGCTTGTACATTAGCACCCTCTAGCGGCTACCAATGGTAACTCTGTCCCAACCGTCTTTTTGCATCATTAGGAGTTGTGTGAGGGTAATGAGAGGATGTAATTCTTTGTCAATTGTAACTTCTTGCTTTACTTAATTAAATGGTTCTTTTACACATTGAGTTGCCTTCTTCTTAAGGGGGAATATGACAGAGAATCGGCTTCTCAAGCGAACGCTTCTCTCTGTGTTAATCCTATGGGGAAAAAATAAAAAGTCTGCCAGATTTCTCGGCTGTATTGAGTATTTTTTACAAACGGTTTTTTTATATGATACATGTAGCTGATTTGTAGGTCCCTATAATCGCATTTTTTAAAAATTGGTTAAAATAATTTTTTGATTATTAATAAATAGTTTTACAATATAAACTAGATCGAAATTTAAAAAACGGCAATTATAGGGACGTACAATTTTAAATTTCCTTCGCATTGAAAAAAAAGTGAAAAATTATTTGCATTTTTCGGGTCGAAATCTGGCAGAGAAATTATAAAAATTTCTTATCCAGGAAGTAGCGCCCCCTAGGAGTAGAACTTAAGCTCCTCCCCTGGTAACGCCCCTTGTATTTAAATTTGCTAAAACTCCGATAAGATAAGGTACGTGTTGTTCAATTTCAAGAGTCTGCGAATTTTAACTTCTGGTCTGTAAACTAAAGTTTCAATTCATTGTTGCTGTGTGTTTTTATACGCTGATTTCGAAAATGTAAATGGATTTTTTACTATCGCATCCGGTTTAAAAGTATTCAAAAATTTGAAGTAGCATTGATTTATTCTATTAGATTCTAATTTCTAATTAGTAAAAAGTTCTTTTTTAATTACTTCCAAGTCTATGATTTATTTAAAAGAACATGAAAAATGTTTTGGGGACCTAAAGCTCATAAAACTGCATTATACAAAGTGTGATTAATTGCACAAATTTCGGACTTATTTTTGTTGAAATATTAATTTAAGTTTAAATCCTAAAAACTTGTATTTCTTGAAGCTTTTGTTTTAATTTTCCATTTCTCTCAAAATAGTATTTTGCATTACATTTTAAATCTGTTTGGGCATTGGGTAGCAGTATTGACTTAGTTTTATATTAGGTAACTCCTTTAAGTTTTTTTCATTTTTGACCTTTCCGCGAATTTCAATGGATGCTTCGGTTCCACTCTCAATGCGAGGTATTTTCCCCCATCTGTCTGGGTTTCTATTTTAGTTTAGTTAAGATAGTTTAAATTATTTTAGCATTAGAGCTACACGAGGGCTATTGGCGACGAGCGTCGTAATTTAGAACCACGGTCAAGTGACGAGACGACATCAGAGTAGGCACCCAACGCAACCGTTCAGGGAGACATCGTACGCAGTGTTGGGACTTTGAAGCATATTTAACGTGCATTCCCCATGTACGGGGTATATTATACGTCGGACATTTTTGGCTGCACGTGCTATTGGTCGGCGGTTATTTTGGCGATCCCCGGACCGAACCTGGGACCTTTCACATGCAAGACGCCTTTCCGACTTTCGACATTTCAACGCCTTAACCGACTGGGCTGTTTTGTTTTCTTTAATGCAACATGTTCTTATTTTTGCTATTTTTTAAACCTTTTTGCTGCCTATTCGGCATAATGGATAGCGCGTCTGAATCCCAACCAGTAGGTCCCGTGTTTGAATCCCGGTTTTCTTGTCAATAAAATGTTATTTGTCGATATGTTTGTCTTCGTCTTTATTTGTGTAAAAAGAAGCCCAACCTCTCAGGAGGCTCTGGCAACAACTAATAAGCAATTAAAAGGACTTAGCACATTTAACGTGCATTCCCTACGCACGGGGTATTATTCGTCGGGCAAATTTGGCTGCTCGGGTGGTTTATAGGTCGGGGGTTATTTTAGCGATGCCCGGACCGGGCCTGGGACGAGACCTTTCACATACAAGGCGAACGCCTTCACCGACTGTGCTGTTTTGTTTTCTTTATGTGCAACATTTTGTTATTCCTACTATTCATTAAACCTTATCGCTGCCTACTCGGCATAGTGGATAGCGTGTCTAAATCCCAACCACTAGTTCCAGCGTTCGAATCCCGGTTGGTAAGCGCAGGGATGTTTGTCTTGTCAATAAAATGTAATTTGTCTACGTGTTGGTCTTCGTATTAATTTGTGTAAAAAAGAATTCCCACCTCTTCGGAAGCTCTGGCAACAATCTTCCATGGGATATCCATGATCACAACAACATTAAACCCTATCAGTCTTAATTATATTAAATTTCCTTTTAACCTCCTAGAGATAACTCATTATTCGAAGAAACACCTTCCAATCTAGTTTGCCGAATTCTCTTCAACGAAAATTGCAATTTAGTTGTTTCAGATGAAATAAAATTAAAGTTTTCATTTTTGTCAATTTTGACATCATTGATTGTTTCGATTTTACCCTAAATGCGCTGAAAAAACCTCGGATATTTTGTAAAGAGGATATATTCAGAAAATATCTTCAATTTTGAGCATGAAACATGAGAGGATTCACGAAGGAAACAACGTAGATTTTATTGGCGCAAATAGTTTTTTTGTTGGTACAAATTTTACATGTTATGGCAAGTCTCAAGATTGCCTTCTTCAGAAAAATACACAACACAAACTCTTTTTGTATTTATAAATAGTTTGTATTATTTTTTATTTATCGTTTGCAGTAATTGTCATATCAGTAGTAATTTAAAAACCAGTTTGCCAAAGATTTGTTTATTCTAAAGTTAATCATATTTACGATAGGTAGAATTTTCTTATTTGATTTTTTTTACAAAAAAACAATCATTCTTATAATTTGTGAGTATTTCAGTCAAATTCAAGTTATGCTACAATTATGTGTGAAAACGTAAAAATTAAGTATCAAAAAGACAAATTGTCATTACCAATGCACTATTTGATATTTTAACTACTAATTGGGAGAAGAACTGTTGTGACTAAAATTAAGTATTAGAACTAACGTTGAATAAGGAAATAACTCCACGACTTTCTAAACCTATTCTAATGATTAAATGTTGATATCGAGTATTGTGGGTCGTATATTATGTCTTTTGAAGCAAGGCAAAAGTGTTTATGAATCGTTATGCGTGTGTACGCATCTGTAATTGGCATTTATGACCCACCCGCCTAGCACGACCTTCAAGAAATACGTCTAAGTATATATGCCCATTTTAAATTAAAATAATTTTCCATTTGTTCATTTTTAAATGTAATTTAACTATCATTTATTTTGGACTAAAATCAAGTATACTTGTGCAAGCTTAAAGTTATATTTTGCCTTAAAAATTATAAATCCTATTTCCTCCGAATTGCCATACTAAATTGGAGTAACCATGGATGAGTGGCGTCAAGTCGTGTATATTGCATTAAAAGACATATGGCATTGGTTTTGTCCTTGTCCATCCATCCTACAATGAAATCTTTAGCTGCGCCAATAATTGGTACATTGACATTTCTTTGACGAAATCGCCTTAAAAGCAATTTTAATCAAACACAAAGACACAAAGTTTCAAACCTAAGTCAAAAGACACATCGGAAGACAAAGTTTCAAACATCATCTAATTGCGTGACTAATAATGTTTTTCTAACTCTATTTGACCCCTTAGCCAACTGGGGAGGGGCCAATTTCGAAGAAACTGTATGAATCAATTGCTTATCAATGTTGTTTAGAATATTTTAAAGAAAATAGCACGAAGCACATTTTGTAACCATTTCTACAACGGCAAAAGAACAGTTTTTAAACTTTTACGTACGGAATGTATAATCTCTATAAAAGTCAATTAAAAATTATTAAATGTTCTCTAATTTTTTTACACAAGTGACAAACATTTCAGACTAAACTTTCTATTCTGCATATTTTGCTGGTGTTTTTCAATACCTTTTGTGTTTTTGGTTATCGAAAAAATCAATATTTTGCTGCATATTCTAAACTTAATTTCAATGTTCTTTCAATGTTACTTTTTTATGTGCTTTTGAAATCTATCAATAAAATTTTTTAGTGTTTGCAGAAAGGATATGAATGAATTTTAAAAATAAACCTTTGTCAAACATATAATTTCTTTGTTATGAAAAATAATCGTATGAGAATTTATGTAAATAATATTAATACAATAATATTAAATAATGCATCGTAATAAAATGCAATTTTTTAAGGAGGGATCAAAAATGTCGATTTTCTGTTTTTCTTTTTTATTTATTTTGCTTATCTTAAGCTTTAATTTAAGACCAAGATTATTGATTTCTGTTTAGTGAATTTCTTTTTATAATAATTTTTGAGAAAAATTAAATATCAATTCTTACCTAAACCATACTTTTCTTTCGCGTTTCCTGAAATATAAGGTTTTTCAACAGTTAGGAAATTTTTTCTCAGGAACTATAAAAGATATCAACATATTTTGTTTTCTTATTTCTTCCCCATTAATAGCTCTTTGATTTAAACTGAGGAATTTTAAATATCTATACTTAAAAAATATATAACTTTGAATATGATTTTTTGTGTGTTTTTCAATACATATTTTAAAAAAAGTCACTGTACAAGTATTTCTAAATATTTTGAAGTATCCTCAGTGTAAATCAAAGAGCTTTATGTAAGGAACAAAATATACAAAAGTTTATAATGATCTCATATATAGCTCCTGAGAAAAATGTTCCAATAATTAGGTAAAAAAAATTAACATTGGCGAGATACAACCATCCGACTCCCCTTAAAGAAAATTGTGTGAAAAAGGATTTTAAAATATTTTTTTAGAAGAAAAAAAAATAATGCATTGAAATGTTTTCGATTCCAAACACCACAAACCACAATTCCACCGAACAAACTGAACGATTTCATTTGAACAAAAGAAAACGCAACGCAAGTACATCTTTGATTTAGTTTAGTTTGAATATCGTCGCACTAGAGCTACACGGGCGTCGTAATTTAGAACCACTGTCAAGTGACGAGCCGACACCTGAATAGGCACCCAACGCAACCGTTAAGGGCGACATCGTACACAGCATTGGGACTTTGGAGCATATTTAACGTGCACTCCCCCCTACTAAAAATGACCCATACAGATTAGTACAAAAACCTACCGACATCAATACAACTCTATTGATTTCTATGGATGCACCTACCGCTATCGGTACAGGCTACTGATCTCTATTGATATCGGTACGCTACTGATTTTATTCTCTACTGATATCAATACCGATCCATAGACATCAATACAAGAGATATCAGTAGAATACCGTTCTCTATGGATATCCATAGACTTTTACCGACATCAATAGGAATGTGGTCAGTAGGATTCCGGCTCTTATGGATATCCAAAGAACTCTACAGATATCAATAGACTTGTGATCAATAGGATTTCGATATCAATGGATACCTATAGACCTTTACAAATATCAATAGGAGTCTGATCAATAGGATCTTAATTGAGTATCTGGATACTGTTGGTTTCAGTTTTTATCGCATTCTTTTAACGGTATTTTTTTTAATCCCACAGTTGTTTAATTTTAAACCTACAAACACTTTTAAACTACTCCCCTATTCCACTTTTAAGCCCCCTCCTTTATTGAAAATAAGTAACAAATAATTGTAAAATATATCTTCTACTAAGTATTTCTTTATTAAATTTTTTTTATTATTATTATAAGTGTGGTTGAAAGTGGTCTAAAGTAAATACTCTGCCATTTTTAATAGTCATCATTTTCGAATAAAAAAATACTTTTTTTAAAGCAATGCAAGTAGAAAAAAATACAAATAAATTTTTAAATATATATATATGGGTTGAGTGACAGATTATTTAACCTCCCCCTCCCCCTAGGATCAATATTATGCCCAAAGTTCATTGTAAAAAAATAATAATAAATTATATTGCCTAATTATACATTAATTTGTTACCACAATTTCATTTATTGGTTAAATTACATTACTATCAAAATTCTCCCAACAAATTACTTGGATAAATTATTGAAATTTATTAATTATTTGAAAGAATTTCTTTTAAAACAAATAACATAATTATAATTTTAAAATTTATGCTTCCAAAATTTTAAACGAATCGTTACGAGGGGAGGGGATTATAACGTTCGCAAGCCTATTATGGAACTAGGCCGATAGCTGAATCCAGAGTTTTTGCATTCAATGAATGAAACTTATTTAGTATTAAACTTGCATCATTTCTAAATCTTTTTTTAAAATATAATTAAAATTTTATAAGTCAGCGTTCCAAAAATATTAAAAAATGATTAAATGAAAAATATTCACGTGGGAATCATATCCGTTCTTAAGCCTACTAATGGAAATATGCCTAATAAGTAATTTAGAGCAAATTTTAGCAATTTTTATAACTTATTTAGTACTCTTATGAATATTTTATTCCTAAACTATCAAATATGTAAAAAATGTATGTATGTTTTTAGCTTTTATATAACATTTAATTTTTTTATAGTAGTTTCACGTGTGATTTTTCCGTTTATCGTGTTAGAGAGAGAAATAAAAGACTATATACCAAGTAACTGATGCATACCATTAAAGAATATAAACTTCAAAAAATAAAAATCAAGTTTTTAAACATTTATTTCTTGTGAGTTACTTTTTTTTAAAGTTAATTTGCGAGTAAAAACTTAGAAAGTGGAAGGCCAGTTTAAACTTTATGATTGTTATTAGAAAGTGTCTCACTTAGAATGAAATATACCCATTATTTAAAAAAAAAAATACATCCCAAATATTCAAATCGAAACAATATTTAACTATTAACTGCTTTAATTATGTATATTCTAAACAAAAAGCTCAAGAATGTCGAACGTTAATAAATAGTAACAAGTCAACCTCAACTTATTTCATGATATATGCATTTAAATGAATTTTAAAGTACTATTGTTAATTTATAAAAATAAACCATCATTTGCGCAATAATCTACAAGTGTTTTAATTTAGTTTATTGATTTCTATAAAACATAATATTCATTATCTTGGCGATTTTGCTACATCGTCGGCTTCGAAAACAATTCGGATTCCTTGCCAGACATTACGAGTTTCTTTTGGTTACGAACTTTACATAAAGTAATGGTTGCAGTGTTGAAAATTAGATTATAATGCACGTTAGCCATTGACAATGTAATATAAATTCATAAACAAACAAATATTGTTTTGGAGAGCGAATAACCCTCCAAGTTGCCAAAGACTACTACTGAGCTTCAATGTGAAAAATACTATAAATGCTTTGTTTTAACATAAAATGTTTTTTAGCCTACTTTTCTTTTTTTAATTCGAAAGAATTAAAAAAATGAAAAAGTAGGTATTGACATGCGGTCGATGTCCGTCTGTCTGTCCGTCCGTACCCTCCTTCCAAAATCGGTTCTATCCATCGGATCTTAAAAATTCTTTTTTTGTTAGAAAGCTATGACCTCAGATACCCAACTTTCATACTTTTTGTCCGTCTGTCTGTACGTTCGGACGGACATAAATCTACTATCTGTCGGTGAATTTCCCATTGAATTAACATTGAAATTCAATTTTGAGTCATTTAAATCACTGTAGGTATTGAAATGCGGTTGATGTCCATCTGTCTGTCTGTTCGTATGTCTGTCTGTCTTTCTGTCTGTCCGTATCCCTCTTCCAAAATCGGTTCTATCCCTCGGATCTTAAAAATTCTTTTTTTGTTAGAAAGCTATGACCTCAGATACCCAACTTTCATACTTTTTGTCCGTCTGTCTGTACGTCCGGACGGACATAAATCTACTATCTTTCGGCGAATTTCCCATTGAATTAGCATTGAAATTCAATTTTGAGTCATTTAAATCACTGTTGCCAAATCAACAATGGCATGAGAAACTTTATTTATTTAAACATATTTGAAGCAAAATAATATTTTCATGAATCAGTTTGGAATGACGTCATAAAATGTAGCACAATTTGATTCTTTGATTATTCATTAATTATCTACCAAGAAAGCGGCAAGGCATACTTTTGCATGCAATTATGCTTAGTTTTAATTTACATTTCTTATTTTTTAATGCAGTTCGGAGTAGTTTCATTACTTTTGTTATTAATAAATATTTAATTATTCTTCGAACTACAAATAAATCACGAGCAGATGATAAATAATATTTAATTAATTTGCGAAAAAATATATTAAGGAAAATAGTTGATTTTGGCTTTTAGAAGTTTAAATTATAGCTGGGTGCTGTGTTTCGATTTGTTTTTTCTAATGTGTATAAATCTAGTGTAGAAACGCTGTTGATGATATTTACTTTAGGAACCTAGTTTTTTTTCCCGATTAGAACTTCAGTAAGTATTTAAGTAACAGGAAAGTAGGCTATTTTAGTTCTTTATGAACTTCTTGTTTTAATTAAAGTCATGTAGATTGGCTTAAATACAAAGAAAAAAGTGAAAACAGCCGAAGATTATTATTAATGAAAATTATTAAAATTCCAGTTGTAAATTCGTAATACAAAACAAATTCAATTAACTGTTGACCGTAACCTTTTGCATAATATTTGTTTACTTTTTAAAATTTTGTTATTCAATTTTAACTTAAAAATTATTTTAAAGCTACAATTAAATAATTTAATTAATTAAAGGTTAAAAAGAAGAATTTACAAAAAGATGAAAGGTAAGTTATATTGTTTTACCACATTTTTATCGGAAATACGAACAGATTTCAGGTTAGGCTGAAATCTACCGCATGTGTATTGTGTTCGTTGTATGCTATTGTTATGTTGCATATTATGTTGCATTGAATAAATGTTTTTGAGAGAAAATACAATTTTTTTTAAAATACAGAGTGCAATGCGAGGATAATAACATTATATTTAAAGAAAACATGCTATAGTAAAATATAGTTTACACTTCGCCAAAAACAATTTTTAGTAGTTTTGTTTGAATTGTTTATGAATGAGATCGTGTTTACAAATCTCTTGTATAATAGAAATTTTCAAGTGTAAAATCATTTTAATTATAACACATCGTTTTAAATAATGTAATTTTTTTAATATAATTAATAATAATTTGGTGGGCATTGAATGTGTATAAAAGCATCTCAGAATTTTTTGTCAAGTTATTAGAAAAATTTTATTATGTTATATAATACTTATACTTTTTTTTTTATCTTTTCTTTCTAGCTTAAGTTCATCATTATAAAATATATGCATACTTTATGAATTTAAGATAATATGAGAACGGTTTTTGATTAAACTCGCCTCAATTAAACTTAATTTTTAAAGTTATGCATTAAGCACACCACTGTAAGCTTCAAAATGGATGGAATGGAAGCAGGATGGAATAAAGCTGCCATTCATCACCAAAATCTACCGATTGAGAGAGAGGGTCTCCTGTAAAGTCTGAAGAAGCATTTAGCAAGTAAGTGTTGTAATTTTTTAAATAATTCAAAAATTTAAGTACGTATGAGTAGGCAACTTATAATGGCTACCTGGACTTTGGAACATGTTTAAGGTGTACTTACTGTAATGTAACGTGTGCTACACTAGGGCATTGGCGAGAGGAGTCGTAATTTAAACCTACAATCATATGATGTGTCGACAACAATATCTGTATTTAAAAAATGTCTCGAAGGTGTGATTTTCGAATATTTTCTGAAGAACATAAAAATCCCAAAGAATGCCTTATAAAAAGGAATAGTTTATATTAAGTTGCCATTTTACATTTATAAACAATGAAATTAAAAGTAACTTCTGTTTTTTAATTAAAAAGTTTGTTTAGATTTTTGTTGCCGAATAATATGTCAAATGAATAGCATTACCAATGACATAGTTCTTGATGCTCTAGGACATTTTTTGCAGCAAGAGGGTTAATAAGTATAATGAACCCATATCATATAAATCCATTATGATATATTTTTATGACACCATAATCCATCGTTTATCAAACAGCATAAAATTTTCCTTCAGTTTAGTAGCTCTTCTCTTGAATGTGGTTCTAAATTACGACACCCTTCGCCAATACCCCTCGTGTAGCTTTAGTGCGACAATAATTCAAACTAACAATAACCTTCAGTTTAGCCGCTTAAATCGTTTATTCTATAAACCAGTTCTTTATTTTTATCTGGTTCAGCTAAAGACCTGGTTTTTCCCATTTAACCGAAGCCAGAAATTTGTCTTTCCGGTTTCTGTACCTGTGTTTTTGCACATTCTTGGTTATCTCATTTGACGGACGATATAATTTCAATGTTTAATTAAAATATATATTTTTAAAAAAATTCAAACGATACTCTAATATGCAATTTATAAAGTTTAATTTTGGTATAAATTGAAAATAATGTGTAAATGATACAAATGGTTAGAAAATTATTATAACAGTGTTTTTTTTTTCTATTTACAATTTTCTTCACTGAATAATATTGTAAGATAAACTGCAGAATTTTGGTTTATGCTAAGCGATATGTCATGTACAGTGATTTGTAATAACCATGTTATTTTTTTTTACTTTCAAAGCACTGAAAAATGTCCCAGTACAGCTCGAGCAAAATCAATATAAAGTAGAGTTCTGGTTAACAGGGTTTGAATTTAACTTAAAATAACCATTGTTCTTATTTTAACATTGCATAAATTAAATCAGATTTAACAAAATTTTTAATATATCATGACATAGCTTAAAATTATCAAGTTATCATGAAGGGTAAATTACTATATAACCTGACTTGGTTATAGCGTATTTCAAGCGACCTCAATATATATGACATATAATCTAGTTATAATCTAGTAACATTATAAACGAATGAATATTAAGTGTAAATCGTGTAAAATACGTATGATATACTCATTACTAATTAATGTTAAAATGAATTTTTCTTTAAGCAGGCATTATGAATAAAATAACATTTTTAGCGTTGTAACATAACCAAGGAATACATTAAAAAATTTCTTTATAAGCAAGATATTATAACATCAAGGTCTGTAGACAATTTAAGGGACCAAACATTTATGGTGTTATAAACAAGTTGCTATTGTAACAGACTTTGACTGTATATGATATTTGACTTTTAGGAAGATTTCATTTCAAACCTTGCTAAAATTTTATTACCATAATGAGTATTTATATCCAGTGCCAAATACGGCATATGCTGTTGCATACAACTTAAATTGCATTACTTTTATCATGTCTAAATTTCATAAGACTTGATAACCATAAAGCCAAAGTTGGTTAATCATATATAGTTGTTATTTTAATCAATATCAGTTCCAAATCAATTTTGATCCGATATTGTTCCCTATATTATATATACAGGTATATATTGAACTCGAATCACATGCATGTTTCTTGAATATTATATGAGCTGACCTTTGGTTTTCGGTGACATCCTCAACGATCAAAAGTTACATGTGTAACTGGGCAGCACTATAAATAGAGTAGGTAAGTTATCGGCAGATTTCTGTCAGCTGTACATTAAATTGTTTGATAGATATAGGGCTACTGATCTATAGAGACAAACATCCAAGTTAGGTGACCTACATTGCAGAAAAATAACTCTTTTGAGGAAAAAATAATGTAAATACGTACAACTTCAATTATTCGACCCTCTTTTATCTGGAATTCTGTTAACTGAACAGTACGTACAAAAATTCTCCAGCTAGATCATAGTCAGTTGTTTACAAAAAAAACTAGAAATCAGTCATTTATCGGGAAATTCTGGCGTTTATGAAATCTGGAACCTGCAGTAATTTTAAGATAGCAATACTTTGCAACTAAAAAAGTCAAAGGAAATTTCGGGCAATCCTAAATTGTCAGGAATCTTTCAAATTCGTAAGATTTGTGATATATAGTATAAAACAAAAAGTAATCACTTGTCAGAAATTACAAATTATGTTCTAGAGCTCTTTTCGTCTTTCAGGAAGTCTCGGTTTCAGAGATAATTTAACACTGAAATTCAATGTTTGTAACAAACAACAAAATCAGCGTGGAATTCGGACATTGGCGGATTTGCTGTTCAAGGACTTCCGGCGATCCTCTATGTACCATAAGTTTTATTAGTTAATGAACATTTTCGATTATCCGACCTACATCTGGTCCCAATTAGATCAGATAATCAAGGTCCTACTGTATGTGATTAAAAAATTGTAAATAATTAAAATTAATTTTCATAATCAATAATTGTTCATTCATGATGTATTTGTTTCATTTTCAAACTAACATTTATTACTCTCCTCAAAGATAAACTATTTTGCTGCACGAATAGAGTAAGTTACCCCCAGATATCTGTAGGCTACACATTCAATCGGCCAGCGTATATCTATAGGACAATGATCTATAGAGATCAGTAGACTATGTGTGGTGATGGCCTGTGTGTAACCATAGAGTGATTCATTGAGACTATTAGGCTGTTTGGGAAAATTGCCCACAGATATCCGTAGAGGTCGGTAAGTTGTACGGGGATTTGGCCAACTGACATCAGTAGAGGTCAGTAGGCTGTACGTACGGGGATTTGGCCAATGGACATCCGTAGAGGATGTACAGGGATTTGGCCAACTGACATCCGTAGAGGTCAGTAGGCTGTACGGGGAATTGGCCTACGGACATCCGTAGAGGTCAGAAGGCTGTACGGGGATTTGGCCAACGGACATCCGTAGAGGTTGTACGGGGATTTGGCCTACGGATATCCGTAGAGGTCAGTAAGCTGTACGGGGATTTGGTCAACGGACATCCGTAGAGGTTGTACGGGGATTTGGCCAACGGATATCCATAGAGATCAGTAAGCTGTACGGGGATTTGGCCTACGGATATCAATAGAGCTGATCTCTACTGATATCCGTTGGCCAAATCCCCGTACAATTTTTTTTATGGATCTCTACGGACCATTTTTAGTAGGGCCTCTATACACGGGGAATTATTCGTCGGACATTTTGGGCTGCACGGGCTATTTATAGGTCGGCATTTATTTTGGCGATGCCCGGACTCGAACCTGAGACCTTCCGTATGCAAAGCGACCGCCTTAACCTACTGGGCTCCCCAGCCCAGTATCTTTGATTAAACTATAAAAGAAACCAAGAATAGTAAAATAAAATTCTTCTCGGAGGTATAGCTGTAAAAAAGTTGACCTTCAACCCAGAGATCCGAGGATCGAATGTACACCTCCTATAAAGCATAACATCAACCAAATATATACCGTCTAGAGAGAGAGAGAGGGTTTGTGCATGTTAAGTCCATTGTGGCGCAACGGCCTATAATCTTGTACGACATCGCGAATTGGTTCCCGTCAGCTATAAGCATCGTCTTTTTCACGGCATTTCAAAATTACAAGGCACGTCGACAAAAATTCACGTATAGCTATTATGCGATGTTTAATTAATTTCTATTCTAAGTTCTAAAACCGCTTACAGTAGAACTCCAATTACCCGTAGCGGGGCTGATTATCCGAATGTCAGAAAAAAATTCACCCGGCCTACCTAGTAATGTTTGTCTTTGTTGGATGTCATGTCTAGCAAATCTTTTTGTACCGACCAAAAAAACTACTAGGCATGACATCCAACAGAGACTAAAAGTAATAGGTTTAGTTTAGTTTAGTTTGAATTATCGTCGCACTAGAGCTGCACGATGGCTATTGGCGACGGGCGTCGTATTTTAGAACCACAGTCAAGTGACGAGCCGACACCTGAGTAGGCACCCAAAGCAACCGAATAGTAATAGGTTGGCGGGTATAAAAGTTTATATGTCACACATAAAATTTTCAACCAACTGTAACTGCTTTGATTTTTTGCACTCATCTGTTATTTACTTAAATTATCTTTTTTGAATATATATAATGCAGTAAATTTTTGTATATCTATCATCCACCATGGCTTCTAAAAGAAACCGACACATTTCAACATAAATTGAAAAATTATTACAAAAGCTATAACTCAATTTGCCAAACGACACTTTATAATTTGGATTTGGTTGGGTTGATGACGACCGAAACTGGAAGTTACGTGGTGAGTTACAGTTGTTTTTAGCCCAAGTGTAGCTTTCGTGCGACGTTATTCAATTAACCTACAAACTAAGTGTGTCTTCCCGTCTTCTCGGAGGGAAGATGGTTGGTTGGTACATGTATTTCCGGCTTGTGTGCTTGATCAGAGACCCGCTTATAAGCCTTCGTCAAGTAAGACAGACATATAGACAGAATTTTTACTGACACAGAGAGAGAAATTACACCCAGGGTGAAGGCGGGAATTTCTCGAAGGGAGTGAAAGATGCGTTGACAAGGGAGGGGCTTAGAAAAAGTAGTTTAAAAGTGCCCAATCGGCTATATTTTAGAACGATTGAAATCAGAGATAATCAGGATGAAAACGTCAATCAATGAATTGAACATGGTGATTTGCTGGTCTCGAAATTCCCTGAACCCTCCCTCTATAGCAGTTCCGTTATCTTCACCAGATGTCGCCCTCGGTCACGTTTAGTTGGCTCCTCGGGGCTATTCCCCCTTAACTACCCCTCCTCCCTACTAAACATGACATATGGCAATTTTATTTAAAAAATATTCATTTTACGTTTGCCGGTTTTGTGGCACCATCCGTTGAAAACTATTAATATTAATACTTTTTTAAAGAATAATAATAAAAAAATTTACCTCAAAATTTCATTATTTAATTCCAAAAAATCTTATCGTTGATCATTAAAAATTTCGAAGCAATATTTCTACATGATGCTGTGTTTAAAAATTATATTAAATTTTTGTAGAGCACACGAAATACTTTTATCCAGTTTGATGTTTAGAAAAATTGATTTGGTATATTTGCAATAAGAAAAAATGTAATATATCGTATAAATCTCTGAAATGTTATATTTGTACACATCTCGAAAATTTTATAATATTAAATAATTTCTTAATACCTCTCTATTAATGTCTTGTCAATCCATCGAACAGTTCCGACGTTTTAATAGGCGTCAATACATTCTTTCCCAGAGAAATTGCAAACGCATCAGAATTTGTTTTGACTCCACTCTTCTCACAACAAAACTACTGAGCGACTTTAATTTCATCTAAGTTTCCCTGTCGACTTATTTTACATGTACATAGTTTGAAAAAAATTTATTTTCTTTTCATTAAGTGTTTTATTTTACTTTTAATCACATATACATATTAAGGTGGCCCAACACGTTCGGAGCACTTATTTTTAAATATGCAGAGGTGCCGATCCCCCCCAGAGCTAACGACGCATCCAATCAAAAACGGCTTCCAATTCATTCCCTCAATTCTTAATGCATAAAAAAAGTTTATCTTGGTATAGCTTTTTATTTAATACAACACATTTGACATTATCAAACACATCAGAATTATTTTATAATGTTTACAGAGATTGTTTCACTTAAAAAAACCTAAAATTTAAAAAAAATTAAAGTTAAATATAACAAAATTCTTACCGTGAAACTAGGATTTGCACTATTTAATTATATTCAATTACCCAGACCCGTCACATTTGAGACAAGACGACAAGTATTTTCCTACTGATTCTAAAGCAATCATTTAGTTATTTTGGCTTCGAGTCTAATTTGGCGGGAAAAAGTCAAAAATATTATCCGAAGGTCATTAATTGGTAAAAATGTTATACAAAGTTAAGTTCGAAAGATTTATGAGCCAGCTGCAAAATATGGCGGGAATATCTCATTGATTCCATTGGCAAACTATAATGCGAACGTCATCAATTCACCGAAATGTTTTATAAACTGCGTGAGATTTATGAGTGTTTACACTTTGTTACAGTGATCGGATTGTTTATTGGAAATAATTGTCAGAAATCGTATCGTCTGGTAGACGCCAACGAACATAATTTATAACTCCTTTTTTCCTGGTGTTGCTTTGAATTATGGTTACCCATCCCTATTCTTTGAAGGCAAAAATATAAAAAAAAATGGAGCCACTTTTGATTTTCTTGCCACTTTGTGTTTTATTTAAACCAAATAAAAATTCGCCAGAGTAAACAAACACTTACCGTTGTATAATACACGGCCGTCCATTCACGCTAACCATACATTTCTTGTCTTTGACGTCTTTGCCTAAATCCACCCCGTACAGCTTGACCAGAGTGCCGCCGGATTTGGGTCCTTTGCTGGGTTGAATTCCGTACAGCCGGAGACCCTGCATTATAAAGTTTAGAGATCTATTTAAGAGGGATTTCAGTCCCATAGAGCTAATGCATTAGTTTTGGAATCACAACTTCCGCAAAAGTATTGCTTTGCCATGTTAGCCCTTTTTCTCCAGGTATGGGAATCAACATAGCATCAGTTAAAAAATGAAAAGAAATAACATCCGGTTGTTGAATTATTAATTGATAAAGTTTTTAAATTGTGTCGCCATCTGCTGTATATTTTTGTCATTTTAAAACTGTAAAAATATATAATTAAATAACTAGATAACATTTTCGTTTCAAATTTGTTTCCTTTCGATGTTATAATGATTCCCATACCTGTGGAAAAAGGGTTAACATGCCAAAGCATGAAGCTTTTGCGGAAGTTGTGTTTCCAAAACTAATGCATTAGCTCTATGGGACTGACCTCTTAAGGAGGAATGGATGCGGGTCTCGAAACCAAATAATTGTCTCAGTGCTAATTCAAATGGAAAAAAAGAAATTTTCTAAGTCATATTACTCAGGGTGTATTGGATATTTTAACAAAATGTATTCTCAGTGGTTTTATTTATATGTTTAATGTAGCTCACTTACAAGGTTATATAAACAGACTTTTTTAAATTGGTTCAAATTTTTTTTGGTAAAGAAGGGTCATGGGGTTAAATAACTCACGGGGTAATATAAGTCAGTTTTAAAACAAAATTCCTTAAAAACAAATGAAATAATTCTTTCTTCTTCTGATGCCGGTTTTATATTTTACTGATACTGTTCATCGTTTTCGATTCAAAACTAACTGTAAAAAATTATACTGTGCAATTACAGTTTTTTGCCATTTCATGTTTTCATTTGGGAAACTTTAAATTCTGGCTGTAGAAAACTTTTGTTTTAAGAAAAGTTAGAAGTACGTGTATATTAAATTTTTATCTTATTGTGTACAGATGCTGTTCAATAATAAATTCAGGAAGTTTCAAAGTAAAAAAAAATAGCTAAATTTTTGGAGCAAAAAAACCTGAATGGGGTAAAATAGGTCATATTTTAATACAGATACGGATAAGCACACATTATACAACTAACATAAATTTTTGATTTTTTAAATCACTTTCTGATAACTACTATTCTTATAAGTTGCTTTTAATATTGGTTTGTCACTCTTTTACTCATAAATGACTGAAAATTTGAAAATCATTGTCGCCTTCATTAGTGAAAACTGCTTTCGAGAATTTTAATCCAAAAATAGTTTTGGTGGATTCAAAAGAAGTGAGATATTTCCTCGAAAGATATTTTATGAAAACAAATGCTTAAAAACCCTGTCTCACGCACAATTCAAACAGTTGAATGTATGGCAATCACATCATCAATTAAAAAAGTCAAGCTGTTGCAGCAGCGTCATCTACGTCGGTAACTACAACAAGGCCGACTGTTTGAGTTACCCTTCAAGATGAGTCAAGTATAGGTTCTCCTTTAAAGCACATCAAATCTGCAATCGTAGAGACACTTCTCCTAGCTGGCAATTGCTTGCAAGGAAGCCATGTAGAATAAAAAAAGAGAAAACTTATGCAGCGAGATGTGGGAGAAATTTTGACAACTTCTTTATATCGACTTCATAATGAAAATCTAACTAGGAAAATTAATAATTCTAAATAAATGTCTACAAAGAAACAGAGAAGAAAAGAAAACCTTTCATGTGAAGGAAATACAAAGGGTTTTGCTAATATCAATTCGTTTTGCGAGTAGGTAAGAGGGTTCACGTTGAGATTTTGGGGAAAAGAACCAAGAAATTATTTTGTGGTATTATTCTTTCACAAAATGAAGAAGACTCATACACAGTTAAATTTGCAAGAAAAAAAGAAAGTTTCTTTTTCATTTTTCCTAAAAAAGATGATATTTCTGAAGTAGACTCTACTCAGATCGTAAAAGTCCTTCCTGACCCATTAATATCCCCCAGGAGAATGTATCATTTTTTGTGAAGTTTTAGATATGCTTCCTGATTGCTCTCTAAACAATGTAAACAATTAAATCAATAAATTGTGCAATTGAAGTTGTTTTTAAAGCATGACTTTTTTTACCCCACTATTGACCTATTTTACCCCTCACCATGGGGTCAAATAGGTCAAAAACATCCATTTTTCAAACACATTTATTAATATCAAAAATTCCTTTTTCAGAGAAATTTCACTTTAAATGTTATAAGAAAAGTACAATTGCTTATCCTAAATATTTTTACCCCGGTTAAATTGATATATTTAGTGCTTTGGAGGTGCGAATGCAAAATATGCTGCTTTTTGACCTATTTTGCCCCACCTGACTCTAACTTTACATAAAATATTCGTACTAATTTCAAAAAGTGGGATTATAGAGCCCTGTAAGTCAGCGACATTTATCATATAAAAAAGGCAATTTTTGAAAATATTTAATACAGCTGGAGAAATTTGGTTAGAAAATTATTTTTTCCATGGGGATTAGAGGCACTTTGGTTTGGAGACTTGTGCATCCCCCTTAAAAACACCTGATAGAATATGCAAAACAGCAACCCCTTATATTATTTTGCTTTTAAAGGGGACTCAAGTTAATGATATTCTTCACCATGAGGTAATATGCATATTTTTTCTTTTTTTTCTAAATGTGGCTGTTTTTTTAATTCGTCGAGCCTTTTGAAGATTCTAAATATTCACCAGAACTGAGAGCCATTTTTTTGTAGCACCATATAGGCAGTTCTCACTACCAATTTTGACGCTCAGCTTACAATGAATTCCAGCCCTCTGTGGATGTTAAAGTATGCCGGTATTTGATTTTGACGAGAGAACCCAGCCAAATGGGTACTGAAGGGATTCTTTACATCATATGACTTCATCACGGACACTTAATCATATGAAATACGTGCTTACGTGTTTAAATCTGCCGAGGCTTGATTCCGCGATCGTTCGGCTTATGAGCTGTGCACGTATTACCTTACAGCCGCTTTACCGATCAGAGGGAATATTGAACATTCGATAGACAGAATAAGCCAATAAATATATGAAGAGTGCATAGGGAAAACCCCTTCATCGACTGGAAATCTGTCTGTCCGCATTGAGGTCTGCTTGGCGAGTAGTGGCGATCGGAAACCGGTTTCTCCCTTGGTTCTTCTTCCGCGGTTCAAGCGGCAGACTATTTATTGTCTAGCGTGAATTTTGATCATAAAGATAGTAAACCCATGCACCGCTTGTGAAGAGTCATTTTTTTTAAAGGGGGACAACTTGTGATAGTTGATAGCTTCGATTTTCTTGAAACTTTCAGGATATGTTAGTAGTACTAAGATATGAAAAAGGGAATTTCAGTTTTTCTTAAATCCGTCTTGTTTAGGCCTTTTAGGTAAATCCGTCTTGATAGAAGGTCACAATTTGAATTAATGAATCAATCAATGGTGTACATTATAACATTCTTCTAATTCTAAAGCCATGAGTACTCCATGAATTTTTTTTAAAATATGAATACTATTTGATACTAGGTAAGTGTCAGCATAATTATTTTGGTTGGTCACTCATGGCTTTGAAGGTGGTCTTTTGAAAAAAGGTCATTTTTGTCGATTTTTGTCATGTTTCTGCCTAATTATCTGCTACCTAAACCCAATAAGTGGACCACAACTAAAAATATATATATTGGATTATAAGTGCACACACTTTAGGTACAGTTCTTAGGAAAACACTATAGAACAACAAACACATGTGATCTTTATTGGCCCCATTTTACAGTCCAATTTGATCATTTCCAAAAAGGTCACATTCAAGGTCAATTACGCCATATGCTGAGAGTCAATAACTTGGAGACACAGTTGTAAATACACTTCAAGTGTTGTAGTTTTAGATCCAGGTTACAAATCATGTCAATTAACTTACTTTTTTTATTAAGCCATTTTATACAATCCATTTTGCATCAATTTTTTTTTCCAAAAAGTTTCACATCGAAGGTCAATTAAACACATCTTCAATTTAAATGACGAATAACTTATAGCTGCGTTTAAAACCCAAACTTACAGTGTCGTTTTCACCCGCAGGTACAAATTAAATGGCAATAAACTTACCTTTTGATTTTAGGTTCCAGTCCAGTTTTATATCACGAATTCAAATAACTATAATTGTCAATCATTTCGCTTTTTACTAAAGTTTGCCGGCTAAAAAACCTTAATATTGTATCATCGAGGCATTTTTATAAACAAAATCTTCAACATTTTTAGAAATGATCAGAATGGACTGTATAACTGCGTTTATACATCCAGAATCTTACCCAGGTCGTTTTCACCCAGCAGTAGGGATAACCACGATAATTAGGGAATACCAGACAACCTGAGAAAGTGCGTTCACACACGTCTTTGATGTTTACCCGGGTGTTCGGCAGTACAGTTTAGAATATAACGGAATTTAAAATAACTATTTGAAAAAAAATTCTGTCTTTTTAATTATTATGACGCTTTTTTAACTAACTTTTTTCCGGGCTAATTATTATAACCTTAAATAGGTTGCTAGAACAGTAACGTGATTTCTTCAATAAAATTCTAACACATTGAAGTTTTCTGAAATCATTGTATCTAAGTTTATAATTTTTTTAACTACTCAGTTGCATGTACCATTCATACACAACTTTTTTTTAAATTTAATTCCAACCGAGAAACCAAAAAAATAACTAATTATAAACTAATAATAAAGAAATATTTTATGTATTTAGAACATCGATACCAAACCAAACGTGCTGCCATCTATTATTTAGATTTTTAGAATATTTATACTGTCTCTTTATACTATGACATTTTGATCAACATTCAACAAACAGTTATGCAATTAATAACTCAAATATTAAAGTAAAGTAGCTGAAAACTTTATAAAAACAATAAACTATCTGTTGTTTCTTAACTTTTTCAATTGAGCCATTCTCTATGTTTTCTACATGCACATGCAACACAAGTTGTCTACAGCAAAAATAGTAATGGCGGCCATTGGTTTTCGCTACGGATCACTGAACATACCCGGGGTTGAGTTCGGTTACCCACCACTGTACCCGGGTGCGATGAAACCCACCAATCACCCAGCATTATTCCCTATTCTAGGGTGTTTGGGGATTTTTCGCCGTCTTACCTAGGTAAAACCCACCAATTATGGCTCGTATAAACGCGGCTTATAAAATGGATGTTTTAGATCCTGCTATGCAGCGCCCTTGTGGCACCCATTTTCCAGTTTATAGCGAGGACTTTGTCCACATTTATTCCCAGTCTGAAGTTAACCCCTTTATGGGAAGATTTCGATGAAGGAGTAAGGGCGCTTCGCGCCGACACTCGTCGGTTATTGTTCGATTTCCGAAAGTAAGTTATGCCATGGATTGGCACGTAACCTAGGTCTAAAACTACAACATTTGAAAAGTATTTACAACTGTGTCTCCAAGTTATTGACTCTTCGCTTCTGGAGTAATTGACCATTGAATGTGACCTTTTTTTTAAGTGATCAACTTTGAGACCCTGTAACTACCAAAGTAAAGGGTCACCCATGGTGTTTTATACTTTTCTAAGAGCTACTAGTGTGTGCACTTAATCCAATAATTATATTTGTGGGTCATTTTTTTTTTGGTTTAAGCAGATAATTAGGCAGAAACATGACAAAAATCGACGAAAATGACCTTTTTCAAAAGACCCTGACCTTCAAAGCCATGAATGACCCACCAAACTAATTATGCTGACATGTACCTAGTATCAAGTTGTATCCATATTTCAAAAATAAATCATGAAACACTCATGGCTTTAGAAGTAGAAGAATGGTATAATGTTCACCATTGATCCATTTCCTAGAACTTAGGACCTCCTCTCAAGGTCAAACAAGTCGGATTTAAGAAAAACTGAAATTAACTTTTTGTTATCATAGTACTACTAACATATCCTGAATGTTTCAAGAAAATCGTAGACATCAACTATCACGCCCCTATTCAATTTGGCCCATTTTAAAACAAAATGGCTCTTAAGAACAAAGGCAAAACTGGTTTCTTCACACCAGTTTAGGCGATGACTAGCTATCTTCGCCAAGCAGACCTGATGCAGACAGATTCTCAGTCGATAAAAGGGTTCTTCCCCTGTTGTAAATACGAGGGCTGTTTTTTTTTTCAACCTCCGATGGGCTGTAACAAAAAGACGGGTCGAAATACAAAAAAAAAGATTTTTTTTACCTTAAGTAATGTACAATACTGCTTATTTATCCACATAATCATCTTGGCGGTTTAGGCATTTGTTATACCTGTAAACAAGCTTTGAAATATACCCTCTTCATAAAATGTAGCCGCCAATGATTGAGAGGAAGTTTTGACGGTTTCGTTTAAAAAATGTAAATTTGAAGCTTTACGTCATTTTTTTTCTGTCCTCCAAGCCACTGCTAGTCCATAATTCACTTATGGTGAACCTTTGAGTTTCCCTGAACACTTGGTCAACTCGCTGAACAATACCGTCTGTAACGACAGACTTGCTTCCTTGGTCCCCTTCTTCATGAACATCAGTTTTGTTCACCGAGTTGACCAAGTGTTTAGGGAAACTCGAAGGTTTACCATAAGTGAATTATTGATAAGCATAGCGGCTTGGATTTTAGCGCTTCCAAGTTGACGTGGCAGCTCAAAGAAACCGTCACAACTACCATCAAATCATTGGCGGCTACATTTTACGAAGAAGGTATTTTAAAGCTTGTTTACAGATATGACAAATGCTTTAATCGTCAAGGTGATTATATGGTGAAATAAGCAGTATTTTACCTTACTTTTGGTAAAAAAATCTTTTTTGTATCTTGACCCGTCTTTTTGTTACAGCCCATCGGAGGTTGAAAAAAAACAGCCCTCGTAGTCTAGCGCGTCAGTCATAAGATTCTTCTTTTGTACTTTTGTTCTTACATGTACTGAAATGCCCTTACCGCATAATAAGAGAAGTTGGTTTCACTGATAGAGGATCCCTCTATTTTATATCCATTAGAAAACGCATTGATGACATTCACTTTTACAGGACCGGAAAGTTCTTCAGGAGTCGAACCCATAGTACAGTTTATTCTAATAAATGAAATGTATTGAGATAACTCACTGTCACTGCATGAGCGATACATTGTTAAAAAGCTTGGTGCAAGTTTGCACCAGGATTCTGGAACTTTCTAGATGCCACCACTATTTAATGCGTGAATTAACCAATTTCGTGGTGAATCATAACTTTGTGCCCCTCAAAAGTGGTGAATCAACGCTCCAAGTAGTGGTGTCACTGTATGAGCGATACACTGTTCGTCACCGGCGAATCTTAGTGAAAGATTGCACCGGAATCCTGGAACTTTCTAGATGCCACCACTATTTGGGGCGTGAATTGACCAATTTTGTGGTGAACCATAACTTTGATGCACCGCAAAAATGGTAAATCACGCTCCAGATAATGGTGATAGCTCAAATTCTTGGGTTTCGGTGTAATCTTGCATTACATTTTTTAACTATGCAAAATTTTTAGTTTAAGTTTAAAACTGCATAAAATCATACAATATATTCATTGCTTTTATCACAGCCTATCATCGGAAAAAATTACTTTGAATTTATTACTGTATTATTATTATTATTATTAATCACGTCAAATAGTAATTGTGTACAATAAATAAAATTAATACTTTATCAATAAATAAATTCATTACAATCCAACAATTATTATCATTCAATAAAAAAAGTGAGGAGGAGTTAATGACATTTTTAATAGTAAGGTTTGTTAGTGGTGCAGCCTGTGAAGCATTTCGAACTAAAAACAATTACTGGAGAAATAAAATTGGTATATAAGTTGTTTCGAACGGTTTGATTTTCTTATTTGAAAAAAAGCCCGTATTATTTCAAAGGATCTGGGACATTATCCCGACAGCTGAAATTTCCGACCAGCCGTAAGGATCAAAATGCCGACGCGCCCGAAAACCCGACATGGCCAAAAGCCCGGCAGTGTCAAACCAGACACCAGAAATATATATATCTTTGTTTATTTCTTGATTTTTCTCGAATTTAGAATGTATATTTTTTAATTATTTTTTTTTTGTATTTAGAATGTTATGCGTGCGCTCCTTCGGGCTATGCATGAATTCGTTTGCCTAATTATTATAATTATATTTATTATTATGTTATTGTTAGCTGAATTGTAACTCTTTTCCTTTTAACACTCAAAATTAAACCTGAGATCAATTATTTAAATAACCTATTGTTTTCATAGTCAATGCCTAATTTGTTTGTCAATAAAAATATAATAATTCATAGCAATTTAAATTGTACTTTTCTTGTGCACAAGTCTTACCAACACTTACTGAATATTAGTCCAAGAAGACGACATGCAAGGTATTCCAGCAACTGAAATAGAAGTATGTGCGTCATCCACAAACGATCCAAAGCTGTCACCTGCTACTGTAATTGTGTTTCCCCCTTGAATAGGTCCCTTTACAGGAAACACCTAAAAAATATATAAATTTACACATCAATAAATACTAAATAGGATTGCAACTTCTTTGGTGATTGCATTATTTCTTTAGAAATGTTCAAACTTAATAATTTTAAAGTTTTTCCAATTTATAGAATTTAAAAAAAAAAGAGTTCTAGAAGCATAGAATAGTTACAACTCAATGCAGAACCTATTAAAATAAGTTGCCTAATCATTCAAGATAGAAAATTGGCCTGCATATATATAGAGAGGACGCTATTGAGTGCATTTCACTCTTTACCTTCAAAATACAGTTTTTTCAAAGATTTTTTGGAGTATATTCTTTTTTGGCATTTTTAAGTGTAATCCTGTGTTTTTCTTCAATTTTATAATACCTTTATTGAAACATAGTTGGCGCTTTGGATCGTATCCACATTTTTATTTTAAATTTTGAAAGCTCTGGCTTTTGATTCAAACGTTAACCATTATACGAGCAGAAAATTCCTTAGGGGGCCCCTCCAAAATTTTCAGTTCCCATAGTCCGTTACCCATGCGGCCCTGCTCTTATCTACAACTCAGTTGCTGAGGGGTATTATGTGTTCGCCTCATAAGCTCAAGTTTTCAGGTTCGAGCCCCGGCTGAGTCGTCAGATTTTCTGGATGAGAAATACTAGGGCACGCATTTCATATGATTATGTGGCATGTAAAAGATCCCTTGAGTACCTATTTGGCTTGAGTTCTCTAAGCAAAATTAAACCTTCTCGGTATACTTTAACATCCACAAAGAACTCAGGTTCATTGTAATCTCAGCGTCATAATCGGTAGCTAGATGGTGCCACAAAAAATGGCTCTCAGTTCTGGGGAATATAGTTGGAATGTGTAACTAGTGCAAAATATTCGTAGTATATTTCCTTTTTATTTACATTCATAATCTATAGATGGCAGCACCACTTTAACTCTGTTAACTGGGCATGGCCTATTCACACGTCATTGTATTCTATTTTATGTGTTGGTATCACATCTAATAAAAATACCCGTTCGTGAAGTCGCTGGTCTATATATTTCTTACTTCCAATTAATTAACAGGAATTAATATCTTTTCATTATACTTTTCGCAAACATTTCTAACAAACATACCGAGTCAGCAAAGGCTTGACCACCAATAATGCAGCCCCGTTGAGGTAAAAAAAAAATGGCCTACCTCGTAAATGGTGGGGGTGCAGGTGTCGGTGCTGAACGAATCGGCACACTCTTCAGCGCGTGCGCACTGCCCTGCGCACCATCCGCACTGGAGGGGGTCGGCCTTCCTTCCGAGGACAAAGCAGTCGTGGCAAGTCTCATACATGCCGCAACTTTCGACAGGATACTTGATGACCTGAAATAAGGGCGAAATTAAACTGAAACGCTTCGAATTCAGGCACGTTTGCTATGCCTTGCGATCATTTTAAGCTCCGCCTTGCGAACGCTCTCGAAAACAGTATTTGACTTCCCATAAAACGCGAATTCGTGCTTAGGGGCGTGTCATTCGTGCAAATGACAAGGACCACTACGCCTGCCTCTTTTTACGTGAAATTGACCAAGGAAACAATTCGAAAATCTCTGGAAATATAGACACTAATATAAAAGCTTGTAAAAAAAAGCTCAATTTTAGTACGGTTTTATTACGCAATTCCCTGAGCAGACCTCAACATGGCAGGAGAAAGGAAATAGATTTTAACCCCTAGCGTTTGTGTCGTGCCGAGTTTGATGCTCGCCCGTTCTTCTTAAACTATGCTTTATGAATAAATAGAAACTGTTCCCTGTACGACTATCTGTAGTTATTACATACACATATTTTTATGTTATTTTCAGGGGTTATTAAAAGGCCATCGACACTTTTAGGACCGTTTTCTTGAAAATTCGATGGGGATTTGCTTGAAAATCATTATGGTATTCAAACAACGGCGTATTTCTGATCGCTCAATATCGAATGCCATTCACCTGTTTACTGAAGAATATAATCAAAAAGCTGTCTGTTTGGTGCGCTCCTAGTCAGTCTTTCCACTTGCCACTCCGCATCGATCACCCGCTTGGGATAGAAGAAATAGTAGCTCAAGTACTGACTTTAAGCGCGCCATGCCTGCGGTCCACCTTTTCCTCTCCTTATCCAAATCAGTTGTCGGTTTCCACTATATAAGCTCCTGCCTTCAAGCTGTTGAAAAGAGCTGTTAGCTGTTACTTGCCCTTGCGGCGATCTGTATGTTTGGTCTAGTTTTTAGTTTATTGCGATCTAATTCTGATTTCAGTGTTTTACCTTTGAATAAAAGATTTATTTTGAGTTTCACGCCTTGTTAACTTTTCGAGGGTTCTACTCTTAGAACATTGGTGCCGAAACCCGGGATCTTTAGATCCTTTAAATTTCTTCTAAATTCTAAATTTGCCTCAAAATGGATAAGTTACTAAGGCGTAAGCGCATTATCAAATTTAGAGCTACTAGATTAACTACTACGGCTCAGACTAGCATTACTAAAGAGATAAGTGCTGAGGAACTCGAAGTTTTTAAAGAGGAATGTGTTGATATCTGGAGGGAGTTAAACGAGAACCATGAGGAAATCATGGAAGCGGAGGAGGCTGAAGCCGAAATGGTTAAGCACGAAACTGAATATTCCGAAACCGTCGGTAAACTCGAGAAGCTTAAAATGCTAATTTGTAAAGTTTAAGTTAGTTAAGTTGTTAAAGTTTAAACAATGCAAAATTTCGTTAGTTTTACACTAGAAAGTAAAATAAAAATGTGTTTTTATGAGAGAAAGAAAAGAGAAAATTAAAAACAAAACTTTGTTAAGACGAAGAAAAAAAGTGCAATACATTCTTACCTTATTTCTAATAAGGAGGTAAATGTGTTTCTCATCTCGATCGAACACAAAAGGACTAACAAAAGCACCTGCCGTTTTTGAATCTAACATGTCGTTGACTTTGAATGCTTTACCTGTCCCCAAATTTACCTGCAAAACAAATGTATTTATTTTTTATTTAGTTCTACGTTTGTGCATAAAGCTCTCAAACTGTTAACTGAACTGATAATTTTACAGAAAGGTTTGCAGAAAAATGAAACCCTATATGGCAGCCCATCTGTGTGAACAAGTTGGTAGGGGTAGGTACATATATTCCAGCTTGTGTGCTTGATCAGAGACCCGCTTATATAAAGCCTTCGTCAAGTAAGACAAACACAGAAATAATTTTTACTGTCACAGAGAAAGGAAAGTACATCCAGGGCGAAGGCGGGAATCGCACCCGCATCCGTTACAGCGCGCAGACTGCTAGCGTAACGATCCAAACCCCTCGGCCATCCGGGCCCCGTGAACAAGTTACCACAAACTTTCTTTCGGAAAAAAGTGGGGTGCAAATTTCTTAAAAATTTGTAAAGTTATATTTATGTTGTAGATGGTTATAAATGTCTCTTCCATGCTTTAAATTTTAAAATTTAATAAAATTATTAAATTTATAATTTTTTGAAAATTACGTGTGTTGCTGGAAAACCTGACAGTCAGGTGACAAGTTTATCCGTCTGTATCCCTCAGAGAGCGTACAAACTCTTCTTAAATTCTTATTTTTCAATTTTATTTAAATAGTGGTTTCAGAGAGAGATATATATATAAAAAATTTGTCGACTAAGCTGCTTCAAAAGCAAGTGCAGTAAAAAACAAGTTCCTCCTTATCCAAAAAATAAATTTAATTCAAGTAAAACAAGCTACACTAAGTTTGAATTAAATTGGCTGATTAACTCACTTTTATCATATGACCTAAATTGTTTCCAATATAAGCAATTATTTCGTCAGATTGCCTCTTTACTGTTAAAGCAACACTGGTCATGTTCCGTAGATAAATTTCAGCAGATGCTTCCAGAGTACGGTTTACCACAAAAGGTCTGCCGTCCAAGAACATCGGATTAGATCCACAAAAGTCCATAACTTTCCTAACAACTTTTTCCTAAAATTATAAGTTGCAATTAAGGCATTTCATGAAAAGTTTAAAATGCTATATGCAATAAGAAACAATGTAATTAAAGTGTGATCATTTTAATTAGTTGCGAGCTGCAATGTTCTTATCCTCTCATGAAATTTTTGGATTTGGCAGCAATGAAAGTATTTGGTGATAAAAATTTTGCCAAATGCCTTAATCCATTATGATGACTCCGCCTGGGACTATAAGTCCTCTGTCCGGCCGCTGTGATAATCCGCCCTGGCCAGAAGTGCACCCCTGGTGACTGGAGTCCTGTGTGGGGTTTCAATGGCCTCGATGAGGCATCAGGCCTGCTTACCCTCGGAGAACCCCGTGTGTCCCTACGGGACGGATCGGGGCCGCTTCGCGGAACCTAATTTCTTAACCCATTATGACAAAATCAATTTTTAATTTTAATTATCTGTCTTTGGATATTTTGATGTTAGCTATTGCAATTAATTAGAATATAAAAGGGTACAAAAATAGTTGGGACATAAAATGCATTTTATGTTCCGATTTTTTCCTTCTTTCTATACTTATAATTACTAAATTACACTGACTAACAATGCTATTTTGTTGAATAAATATGTTTTACCATTTTATCTTTTAATGTGTTGAAGCCCCATACTGCATTAGTTAAAGCCCACTACCATCTATTTCCCCTCAAACGAACAATGAAAATTAAAACAACGGCTTTTTAAAATAGGACTTATATAACCGTCTGGACATAATGGTTTTGTGCAGGAGAACTAATGTAAGGATAAATGAATGAATAATCTGGCTGTGTTAAAGCTCCATGTAGACAGGAAATAGACAGGCAGAAATGTACAACCTAACCTAAACAAATGCCTAATCCTAAAACCATGCTATACCATCCTCAAAATGTCTTTGGGATTTGTTGATTTTAAAGCATTTTAAAATAAAATAAACAAGTAAACATGAAAGAATTTTTAACTTCGAGCCAGTGGATCACGTAATATTAGAAGATAAAAAAAATCAAAGATGGCGGAAGACGCCATCTTGATTTTGGATTTTTCGAATGTTTAGGTAATTATTTACGACAAAATGCACCTATAGAAGAAAAAACTATTAGTTTTGGCCTAAAAGAACTCATAGTGTAACGGTTATAGCTCTGGACTGCATAGCTGGGTGTCTGGGTTCGATTCCCGGGGAAGAGTTGATTGTAAATTGTACCCAGCCCTTGAAATTAGGCAAAAAAAACTGTTAGGCTGTGTGTCATAATAAATTATTAAAAGTCTGGTTATTTCGGAGGGGATGTCAGTCCCATAGAGCTAATGCATTAGTTTTGAAACCACAAACTTTTGCAAAAGAACTGCTTTGCTATGTTATCCCATTTTCACCAAAGCATCATAACATCAATTCAAAACAAAATTGAAAAGAAAATAACATCCGGTTATTTAATTATTAATTGATAAAGTTTAAAAATAGTGTCGCCATCTGCTGGATATTTTGGGGGTTTTAAAACTGCAAAAATATATAAATAAATAACTATAGATAACATTTTCATTTCAAATTTGTTTCATTTCGATGTTACGTTGATTCCCGTTCCTGGGGAAAAAGGGCTAATATGGCAAAGCAATACTTTTGCGGAGGTAGTGATTCCAAAAGTAATGCATTAGCGTTATGGGACTAAAAATCCCTCTTCAGAGCAAAAATAATCCAATTTATTGTTGTGGTAACTGCAGTTTACCTGCTCACGGCTGAAAAACTCACCGGTTTATCGTCGCATCTCTCTCCCACCACGTCTCTGTTACACACTCGTGGCCAGGTTTCGAAAGCTGCCACGACCGTCGACATGTCTACAACGCACACAGCCGATCCGGGCCTGTCGGCGTCGCTGAAGCTCATGTAGAGAGTTTTCTTCGTCCCGTTGTACATTGCCGATGGGCCGAGATGGGCGGCCAACATGCGCTTCATAATCTGGCCCCTGTAATTGCACTGCAACGGCAACTCCTGGTAGGACCGGAAGGTAGGGTCTGTGCGGCAGAAGCGCACCAGGCGAGTGGAGATAGCGAGTGGACCAGGCGAGTGGTCGGCAGGTAGGGAGACTCCAAGGGTCGTGAAGTAGATGTAGTCCTCGTGCAGGAAACCACCATCCATTGGGGCTCTCTGAAATACAGGGTGGCGCCAATGAAAGTGGCCCCGGTGTAGAGATAGGAATGCATTGAGATGCTTGGCGAAAAAAACTATTGAAGCCGTCCGAAAGCCTTTAAGTGGAAATAAAAGATATTCAAGCGTACAATGGCTTCACTTGGCAAACCTGTTTTTGCATTGGTTGGTTTGGTTGTTACTAGACTAGAGCTGCACATGGACTATTGGCGAGTTCAGATTTTAGTCCGAGCGGTGTAAATGTGTGTTGATCAGATAAGTGCACAGGGAAAGATGGCATAGTTACCGGAAATTATAATTCCCCAAGCGTATGTTTGGGCTTAATATTGAAACGATCAATAGCTTCAGTTAGCAAACCTGCTTTTGCATGGTTTTTGACTTGGCAACATTTTTATCGTATTCCTATCTCCATGACGGGGCCACTTTTATTTGCGCCACCCTGTACAAGGTATGGTTATTAATTTCCACGACTCATGAAATAACTCTGAAGAGGGTCCGGGTGGCCTAGTGGGTTTGATTGTAGCCCATAGGACAGCAGTTAGGCAGTTCTCGAATCCAACCATACTCCATACTCCTTACCCATACCTTCCTCCTTCCTCCATACTCCTTTTGTTTGGCCAATTCTTTTTGTGGAACTTCTCACAAAAGCTAAAAAAAGCTTCCCACAAAAAGAATTGGTCAAACAAAAGGAGTATGGAGGAAGGACGAAGGTATTTGTAAGGAGTATGGAGTATGGTTGTATTCGAGAACCGCCTAACTGCTGTCCTTGTTAAAGATGGCGGGTACTTCGAACCTTTTTATCATTAATTGCCCCATATGTCCTTTCAATAACCGTCATTAAATTCTTCTCACGTCTCTTATTTGTTTTTATTTTTTCATTTGTTTGAAACACTATCCGCTGGGCCACCCTGTATTTTTGCTAAATTTCTCTCTATATTAAAAAAAAATAAGCTTTTTTTTTTATCTGTACGACACAATTTTTATAGTACAACTCCAATTTTTTACTAAATGTTTTAAATGGTCTAAATTTCATGTCCACAAAATATTTAAAAAAAATCCTTATTAGTTTTTTAATTAAAAAATAACAAAAAAGCCAAAAATGGCGTTTTTTGCCGGAATTCGAAAAAAAAAAAATAATAATCTTATAAAACTGTCTGAATTTGTAGTATTTTATAGATTGTTGATAAATATTCAGATTGGCAAAACAAGAATATAAATTTGACCATGGTTTTTAAGTTATGGGTTTTTTAAAATCTCTCTATATTAAATTAAAGTAATAGTTTTTGATCTCTACGACAAAAGTTTTATAAGACAACTCCAAGTTTTTTACTGAATGTAGAAAATGGTCTACATTTCATGTCCGCAAAATGTTTAAAAAAATTCAAATTAGTTTTTTAATTAAAAAATATTTTTAAAAAAGGCAAAAAATGCGTTTTTTGCTGAAATTCGAAAAAAAATCAGTCCTATAAAAGTGTCTGAATTTGTAGCATTTTATAGATTGAATATTTATCAACAAATTGGCAAAACAGGAAAATAATTTTGACCACGTTTTTTAAGTTATGTGTTTTTTTAAATCTGTTTATATTAAATTAAACACTTTTCGATCTCTACGACAAAATCGGTGGTTGGCGAGCGATAGCGAGCAGGGGGCGTAGCCCCCTAGTTTATTAAAAAAAATTCATTATCGTGATAAAAAAAAATTAAATAAAGTAGTGTTTTCTGTCTAAAGTGTATTTGTTATGACGATATAAAAACGAATGCGATATATTTGAAAAACAAGCATCGCATCACTAATAGTGACACGATACGATCTTACAAACTTAAAATTTTGATTCGATTTACAAACTTAAAAACTTTTCCCAGTAAGAAATAAACACATGTTGAGATTTTATTAGTTTTAAAGCGAGAATTCGTTTCTAAGTGAGAAAAAATAGTTTAAGAGGCAATTTTTTAAAAATAATATCAAAGAAAACGGTCGAGAAGCAAATTGACCATTTTAATAATATTGACCCATACAATAATGTAATTTTGATACAAAACTGAACTAAATAAAACTATGTAAATATATGTATAGTCCGGTCAAAATAGATTAAAAATAGGGGTAGGTTTACAAAAATTCACATATAGATTAATATTTGTATAGGTTCTTTGGTATTACTATTATAAGTAAAATATCAAAATTCTCCACCGATCCCATGTCTGCTTAAAAAATTATTCAAGGTCAAAGGTCAAAATATGCTAATTAGCTGGCATATGAAAAATTAATTAAATAGGCATGTAAGGTATCATTTTATATATTTTAGATGGCTTTAAACATTTTTATAACTTTTAAAAGCTTTAAAACTAACATAATAGGGTTACATTTTTAATTACGGGCGCCATTTTGAATTTAATCAGCTGAAAATTAATTATTTCTAAATAAGAACAACACTGCCATGTAAGGTATCTTTTTATATGTTTTTGATGACTCTAAACATGTTTTAGACATCTAAAATACGTTTAGGGACTTAGAAATTAAAATATTACAGATTTATTTCTTAATAATGGTGCTTTATTATTCGTGGTTCACAAAAAAAATTTAAATATGAATAAATAGGCATGTAAGATATCATTTTATCTGTTTTAGATAGCTTGGAAATATTTTTATAATTTTTTTAAAGGTTAAAAATTAATCTATCGAAGTTCCTTTTTAATTACAGACGCCCTTTTGAATTTAATTAGCTGAAAATTAATAATTTCTAAAAACGAACACCATGGGCATGTGAGGTGTCTTTTTATATGTTTTTGATGACTCTAGACACTTTTTAGACATCTAAAATATATTTAGGAACATAGAAATTAAATTATTATAGATTTTTTTAAATAATGGTGCTTTGTGATTCGCGTTGTTCTCTGCAAAAATTTTTTATTAAAAATATCAGTAAAACAGGCAATCGATGGCTAATTTTTTATGGTTTAAAAATTTATAAACTCATTTAATTTATAAAAGAAAGTTCTATGAGAAAAAGAAACTATTACTTAATACTATTTATATTAAGAATCATACATTTTGCATCATTTTTTCAAAATTTGAACACTTCATTTTACATAGTATAGTCATAGAATAGTCATATGGATGGATCAAAAAGTATATCAGAACATGAAGATATTTTGGAGTTCCGGCGAATTTGCTCAGTTGCTTTGATATTCTTTTTGTAATCATTAGGATTAGAGCCATCAAAAACTATAATAACGTTCAGACCATAATGTTTGTGGACATAATTAGTGTATTTTCTAAAGAGGGCATCGCATGTTTAGCGGATATGGCGCCAATTCATATTCAAAGAATTTTTCAAGATCATTTTAATCGTCTTTGTAATTGTCATACTTTGAAATAGTAATGAAGGATACATAGGTACCTTTTCATTGTGTACTTTTATGGTGTATTTCAAGGAAATTGGTTTCTAGGAAATGGGTTCTTTCTATTCCAAAGATTACAGAACAAGATATTTATTACTTGTTAATATATTAATTAGTAAGTCCCTAAATGCATTTTAGATGTCTTAAAAATCATCAAAAAACATATAAAAAGACACCTTACATGCCAGTGTTGTTCGTATTTAAAAGTAATTAAATTTCAGCTAATTAAATTCAAAATGGCGCCTGAAATTAAAATGGAACCATGATAGATTAATTTTGAACCTTTTTAAAAGTTACAAAAATGTTTCCAAGCCATCTAAAACAGATAAAATGACATCTTACATGCCTATTATATTCATATTTAAATTTTTTTTCTGTGAACCACGCGAATAATAAATCACCATTATTAAAATAAATCTGTAATATTTTCGTTTCTAAGTCCTTAAATGTATTTTAGATGTCTAAAACGTGTTTAGAGTCATCAAAAACATATAAAAAGATACATTACATGCCAGTGTTGTTCATATTTAGAAATAATTAATTTTCACAGCTAATTAAATTCAAAATGGCTTCCGCAATTAAAATTAGAGCCCTGGTATATTAATTTTAAAGCTTTTAAAAGTTATAACAAAGTTTAAAGCCATCTAAAACAGATCAATTGATATCTTAATGCCTATTTAATTCATTTTTCATATACCAGCTAATTAACATATTTTGACCTTTGACCTTGAATAAATTTTTTAGCAGACAAGCGATCGGTGGGGACTTTTGATATTTTACTTATAATAGTAAACTAAAGACCTATACCAATATTTAGCTATATGCGAAATTTTGTTAATTGAAATGTCTATTTTGACCGGACTAGTAACTATGTAACATAAATATTAAAATCTTACTGTAACGTCATCCTTCATAAACACTGCATTTAAAAAAGTGTTATTCTGGTACGGGCGCTGGAAATAGTACCGATCTCCGTCACTCTTCAGTACTTTGCAAGACAGAAACGGGGCCGCAATGGGTGACATCTGACCAGTGACGGTGGTCGCAGTGAACAGGGATGTCTGTCCGTCGAACCCACGCTCCATTAGGGCGTAATTGTATTCTATCTCAGAGTTGGTCGTGTAGCCGAGGGTCTTGTTGTACGGATGTATCCAGTGGTACTCCGTGAGGTTGTCCAGTGGCCTGACCTGGCATAAACTAGAAAGAAGATACAGTCGAACCTCGATTATCCGATCTAACTGGGACCGGAGGTAGGTCGGATAATCGAAAATTCCGGATAATAGAGAATTTTCATTAAATACACTAAAACTTATGGTACAGAGGAACGTCGAAAGTCCGTGGACCTAAAATCCTCAACCTAAAATCTGCTTCTTATTTCAGAATCACTGAATAATTCCGATTTTTAAATTGCCAGAGATTCCCGATTTTTGAATCGCGATAGTTTGCCGATTTCAGTATCACCGGAAGATTCCTCACACAAGGTATTTCTGAAACTGGTTTCTTTTTTGTGAACAATCAAAAATAAATTAGTCGGAGAGAATGTTTGATGTTGACTTAGGGATTGTTGGTTAACAGAGAGTTCCGGATAAAAAAAGGGACGGATAATTGAGATTATACTGTAATATGGCATTTGAAGCTTGATGCGAACCGGTTCCGGACATAAACCAGATAGCCGAAATTCCGACAAGCCAGAATGCCTAAAAGTTCGAAAAACCCGGCAAATCAATAAATTAACACGTTGAGTGCCACGATTTTTCATTAAAATTTTCATCGATCGAGGCTGATGTGAAGTAGAAGAACGTCCTGTTTTTTTAACACGTTGACTCCCACGCTACAAGATAACTCGTAAGGGTTCCGATTCACCGATAATAGCACATTCTGATAAAATTCATAGTACTATTTGGCCAACCGCTCTTATTAGTTCAAGTTCGTTTGAAAACTAGATAAACGTGATGGTCTTAGTGGTTTGGCAAACTAAACGATCTAGATATTTCATCTACCTTTTTGAATGATATTTAATTGACACCTATAGTAATTCCTTGTGTGACTGATGAACTTCCATACATAGATTTTAAAGCTTGTGCAGTTTTTGTGTTATTTCAAAATGTATATTTCGCATATTGACGGCAAATATAACCCAGCCATAATTATTTAGAAATGTTAACACCTATATTTTAATTATGTTAACGCCGAAAGCAAATTTAAGATTTTTTGGTGATCAATTTGAGGATATAGAACGTAGAAAATTAGATTTAACACTTTTGCAACCGATCCTGCTGTGCTTAGAATAATACTTAGAATGTAATCTTTCAAATCATGCTATTTCAAATTACGAGGTAACTAATCTTTCGTATCAAGTGTAGGGTGAACAGAAGCCGTACTGCATTTCGCAGTGCAGTTTAGTTTATTATTCAACTATATAGCTATAAAAAAAATTTGCAAATAACCTCTGTTTTATTATTTTTTTTTGTAGTTTTTCAAACAAATGCAACCCACATAAACTATGAATTCTAAACATTTAATGATGGTTTCATAGTCGAAAAGTTAATAACTGAAACAAACATAGTTAAGTACTTTTAATTAGTGACAGAGGATGGTCACTAATCCGGTTGGAAAATGCCAGAAACATTTCCTCGTATTTTTAGGACTAGCGGTCGTGTAGCTTTAGTTAGTGACGATAATTCGACCCAACCTTGTAATTTTATGACGTCGAACAAAGTTTTTTTTTAATTGTTCGAAAATGAAGAAGAGTTAGTCACTTTCATTGTAACGAACTGGTTTAAGAAACAGGACGTTCTTCTACTTCACATCAGCTTACTATAGATAAAAAAATTCCATCGCTATCGTGGCACTCAACGTGTTAAACCAGTTCGTTACATTGACAATGACTAACTTTTCTTCATTTTCGAACAAGTAAAAATCTTAGTTCAAGGTCGTAAAATTACAAGGTTAGGTTGATTTATCCTCGCTAACTAAAGCTACAAGACCGCTAAAAATACGAGGAAATGTTCGTGGCCTTTTCTCATCCTCTGTCACTAATTATTGAATTAAAAGTATTTAACCAGATTTGTTTCAGTGATTAACTTTTCGACCATGAAATCATAATTAAATTGTCATAATACATATTTTATTTGGGTTGATTTTGTTTGAACAAACTATTTAAAAAAAACAGAGACTATTTGCAATTTTTTTTATAGCTAGATAGTTGAATAACAAACTAAACTGCACTTCTGCAGTACGTGTCTTACAAAACAAAAAATTGATGATTTTTGGACAGTTTGTACTAAATTTGATTGCACTTTAGTTATGCACATATCTGAAGAAGCTCAAATTGTCAGTTATCTAAGTGTTGCAAAGACTTAAATGTTAATGTAAATCATAGAAATGTAGTTATGGATAAACTAGGCAGTTTCAGTTTTCCATTAAAAACATCTAATTTGAATACATTATATGAAATAATGATTTCATTAAAAGTTGTAATTAATCTCTATGATAACTCTAATGATAACACACAAGTGAAACATGTATGTAACTTAATAGTAAACTTGTTTGAAAAACTAAAAACTAATGCCGATATGCGTAACATAAAATTTCTTGATTTTGCGATAGAACAATTGTTAAACTTAAATGTACCCAAAAATCTACGCAAGTACTCCACAGAATTACTTATCTTTTGCAGTCTGTTAAAATCAGTTTCACCTCATTGTTATAAATTTCTTCGAAACGCTCAATACTTCATTCTGCCACATCCTGGGACTCTCAGAAGAATATGCTCTGATTTCAGTCTCAATCCTGGTGATGAGTTAATTGATGAAGGATTTTTAACTTATATAAACAAAAATTCTCCTCCTTGAAAGAAGAGGAGAAAATTGTTACTTTGATGATTGCTGAAATTCATTTAAATTCTAATTTTGATTATGTAGGGGGGCAAGTGACTGGGATGGCCTATAATGAATCGAATGCAGCATCCTCAGCCTATGTGTTTATGATACGAAGTTTACTCTCCCCATACAAAGATGTGGCCCATATTTTACCAGTTGGTACTCTTTCAGCAGAAACTTTTTTTACCATCATAAAAAAGTTGTTGTTGGCCTCGAAACTATTGGCTACATTGTTATTGCTGTTGAAACTGATAATAATGCAATAAACGGCAAAGCCATGAGTTTTTTTTCGACTCCTCCTGAATTGAAAATTCAATATGACAATCCTGCATCTCCTGATAGACCACCATTTTTCTTGATTGATTCAGTGCACTTATTGAAATGCGTTCGCAATAACTGGATCAACCAGAAAAATCCTGGAACATGTATGTTTTATCCAGATTTTGATTTTTTGTTGCCACACAACACAGCCTCTTTTGTTGCTTTGAAAAAACTCCATGAGTTAGAGAGCCAAAAATTGTTAAAATTTGGTTATGGGTTAACTTTAAAAGCATTGTGCCCATCAAGTATGGAGAGACAAAATGTGAAACTAGCATTCCAAGTGTTTAGTAATGTGACTGCAGAAGGGCTTTTGGCTTTAGGAGGGGAAACTATAGAATATTCTGCAGAAACTGCTGAATACATTAAAATTATATGCAAATGGTGGAACATAATGAATGTGAAAACATTGTTTAAAGGTGAACACAAACTAGATGATTTTCAAAAGCCATTAATGCCAGTAGCAGTTGACACTGTAGATCCCAAATATGATTTCCTAAATAATTGTATAGCATGGTTGAATGTGGGGGAAGGTATGGGATGTACGACTGAGGGGTTAACGAAGCAAACACACATAGCTTTAGAACATACAACTAAAGCCATGGTAGCATTATCAAAATATTGCTTTGAAATGTTCAAATTTAAGTATTTTCTTCCCGGGAAAGTCCAAACCGATGCACTGGAGGATCGGTTTGGATCGTACCGACAGCTTGCCGGATCGCAATATTGTATAAGCATCCGCCAGGTTTATGAAAATGAAAAAAAAGTTAAGAATGCAAAGTACTCTTCCTTTAATTCTGAAATCTAAAAGTGGGGACATTCAATTGAGTATCTTTGACGATAAAAAAGACTGGGAAGATAGACAAAATTCTTCAGATATTGATTCTTTTCTGAAATCTTTTGATGTAACTGCTTTAGAAATTGTTGAAGCACAATCTGATATGTCTATCCGAACTTATATAAATGGATATGCCGTTCATGTTACGTCAAAAAAATTGAAATGTGAACAGTGTAATGTTTCTCTTGTTGGTGCAAAATCACTAGACATGAATGTGAATAATGAATGGATTTCAAAATTGGATAGAGGCAACAACAATAGAGGTGGATTAAAATATCCTCATCCAGATGTTGTTTGAATAGCACATTTTAACTATGCAGTTGTAAAAAAATTGCTGTCTTCTGACTGTAATATGGCATTTGAAGCTTGATGCGAACCGGTTCCGGACATAAACAAGATAGCCGAAATCCCGACAAGCCAGAATGCCTAAAAGTTCGAAAAACCCGGCAGTGTAATGTTTCTCTTGTTGGTGCAAAATCAATAGACATGAATGTGAATAATGAATGGATTTCAAAATTGGATAGAGACAACAACAATAGAGGTGGATTAAAATATCCTGATCCAGATGTTGTTTGAATAGCACTTTTTAACTATGCAGTTGTAAAAAAATTGCTGTCTTCTGACTTCGAAGAACAATTTCTTGTATGCCATGATCATAGGTGTCTTGTAAGTAACCTTACTCTTGATATATTACAAGAGAATGAATTCTCTTTGGGACTGGATGTCTGTGAAAATGACCATGATTCAGAGTCCATAATTAAGCAAATTGTATGGGTTATCACAAATATTCTACTAAATAACTATTGCAAACGACAAAATGATTTGTTACAAATTAAAAAAAAAAGACAAAAAACAGAAAATAGCATCAAAAAAGCAAAAGATGCGCAAACTTGAAACCTTGAAAAAGTAAAATTTTCATCATTTTAGTGATAGAATATACATATTTTAAGGGCTCCCACCATAGTTTGAATTTGTGTACCTTTATTCGATAAGATCAAAAGCACTTGTGATTTTTTTTTAATGTTTGTGAATATTTAAGATAAATGAATTTTGAAAGATCAATATGAAAATTCTGATTTAAATGTTTTGGAAAATAGTTTGTATGATTAGTAAAATTAATTATGTTTGACAAGTGTTACACCAATTAGTTCAAATATTTTATTTCAAATTTTTGACAAATAATTTTACAATAAAACATTCAAAAAATTTTTCAAATAGTGGAATTATAAAGCTCCGCAAGACGACTACATTTATCATTAAAAAATATTCAATACACCTAAAGCAATTTTTAGTAGAAAACTAGTTTTGTTTGAACAGACTAAAAATACCCACTTTTTCAACCAGTTTATTTTTACCTCGTTTTTTTTGGTGTAAACCTTGCATTTTTTTTATGTAAATTGCCTGTTTCAGTGTATAATGAATTGTACTTCTCCTCATAAACAAATTGTAAATGTTTTGAAAGAAGCTGTTTTTGTAATGATTGTATACTTGTATTTCATTAATGTACCCTGGAAAACTAAACTACCATTTTCTTCTGTAGAAATTTTGTATTTCAAGATATCTTTAAATAATAAAATTGAGATTCTATCCTGTCTAGATTTAGTTTCCTCGAAATTTGAAATAGAATGTACTCTTTCAAATCCAAGAAAAAGTATTATTCCAAGCCCAGCAGGATCGGTTGCAAAATTGTTAAATCTAATATTCTACGTTCTATATCCTCAAATTTATCATCAAAAAGCCTTAAATTTGCTTGCGGTGTTAACGTAAGTTAAATATAGGTGTTAACAACCCAACATAATTTTGGCTGGATTATATTTGTCGTCAATAGACGAAAGACACACTTCGCAATGACACAAAAACTGCATAAGCTTAAAATCTATGTATGAAAATTCATCAGTCACATCTGGGATTACTATGTGTCAATTAAATATCACAGAAAAGGGTAAATGAAAAAGCTAGATCGTTTGTCTAACCACTAAGACCATCAGGTTTATCAAGTTTTCAAACGAACTTGAACTCATAAGAACGGTTGGAGAAATGGTACTATGAATTTTATCAGAATGTGCTGTTATCGGTGAATCGGAACCACTACGAGTTATCTCGTAGCGTATCTCGTCAACGTGTCAATCCCGCTATGCTTATTTAAGGACAATTTAATTACTAATTTTTGCATTTTTTGCTGTTGGCACTATGTCTGTCGGGAATCTGGCTTGTCGTTATTAAGTCCCAGACCCGATAGAAACACACAACGCATTTAGTGAAATAAATCACGTGGAATGGATCTGAAGCATAAAACAGTTTTTTAAATTTAAAAGTGTGGCTTGACCTGGCACAAACTAGAAAGAAGATAGTATTGCAATCGAAGAGTAATGGGAATACAGAAGGGGGGTATACAGGGTGGAGCAAATAAAAGTGGCCCGGCTTAGAAGTAGGGATGAAACAGGGGATGCTGCTTAGTCAAAAACCAATGCAAAAACAGGTTTGCCATGTGAAGCCATTGATCGCTTCAATATTAAGCCCAAACAGATGATTGGCGAATTATTGGCCTGTAACTATGCCATCTTCACCTGAGCACTAATCTTATCAACGCACACCTACACAGCCTGCACTAAAATCTGAACTCGCCATAGTCCACGTGTAGCTCTAGTTCAGTAACCAACCAAATCAACCGATGAAAAAAACAGGTTTGCCAAGTAAAGCTACTAAACGCTTGACTAATTTATTTCCCGACTTGGGGGCTTTCAGGCGGCTTCAATAGTTTTTCTTGTCAAGCATCTCCCTTAATTCGTATCTCTATGCCGGGGCCACTTTTATTTGCGCCACCCTGTATATTCAAATTATTCACTAAAATAAATCAAGCAGAATGAACATGAAGCATAAAAAACTTTTTTATTTTAAAGTGTGGTCTGACTTTGCGCAAACTAGAAAGAAGATAATATTGCAACAGAAGGTCAGATGGGAACACATAGATATATTATCAACTCATTTAGTGAAATAAATCACGAAGAATGAAGCTAAGGCATAAAAACTAGAGATAAGCTAGATGGAGAGCTCTAATAAAAACAGCTTTTAATTTTTAAAGTGTGGCTTGACCTGGCACAAACAAGAAAGAATACAATATTGCAATCGCCACTTTATGGGACCACATAGGGATACAGTCAACTCATTTAGTGCAATAAATCATGCAGAATGGAGATGAAGCATAAAAAACTTTTTTATTTTAAAGTGTGGTCTGACTTTGCGCAAACTAGAAAGAAGATAATATTGCAACAGAAGGTCAGATGGGAACACATAGATATATTATCAACTCATTTAGTGAAATAAATCACGAAGAATGAAGCTAAGGCATAAAAACTAGAGATAAGCTAGATGGAGGGCTCTAATAAAAACAGCTTTTAATTTTTAAAGTGTGGCTTGACCTGGCACAAACAAGAAAGAATACAATATTGCAATCGCCACTTTATGGGACCACATAGGGATACAGTCAACTCATTTAGTGCAATAAATCATGCAGAATGAAGATGAAGCATAAAAAACTTTTTTATTTAAAGTGTGGTCTGACTTTACGCAAACTAGAAAGAAGATAATATTGCAACAGAAGGTCAGATGGGAACACATAGATATATTATCAACTCATTTAGTGAAATAAATCACGAAGAATGAAGCTAAGGCATAAAAACTAGAGATAAGCTAGATGGAGGGCTCTAATAAAAACAGCTTTTAATTTTTAAAGTGTGGCTTGACCTGGCACAAACAAGAAAGAATACAATATTGCAATCGCCACTTTATGGGACCACATAGGGATACAGTCAACTCATTTAGTGCAATAAATCATGCGGAATGAAGATGAAGCATAAAAAACTTTTTTATTTTAAAGTGTGGTCAGTAGTACCTGGGACACTTTAGCGTCGGAAGTGACGTCATCAGAGGAAGAGTCGGGTGCGCTCTAATCGTTCGGTAGACACGTGACCGGAAGGGGCGTGGTCGAAGAGGAGTTGGGTACGCTCTAAATGTTCGGAAGTATGATGTGGAGTTGAGTTGTTTTTTGGCTGAATGTTGAGTTGTAGGGGTGCTGCTTTAGTTTCGTGTGACGTATGCAGGAATTATAATAGTTAATGGCAACGGGTGGAACTTGACGTAAGTAGAGTGGAGTTGAGTTGTTTTAGTGCTGATGATAAATAGGGTAGGTTTATGTGACGTCATGGAATAGATTTATGTGACGTAATATATGTCAAGTTTTAAGGAATGTCAACTAAGTGGTGCCATCTATCGGTAGGGAATGGAAGTAAAAATAATGTTTATGACGTACGCTCGTGGTGCCATCTACCGGTGAGGAAATAAATGATTTTAATGTAAAATAAGGTGAAAATAAATACATTTTAGCGCGAAAAATATTAAAAAGTGAGTTTTTGACGATTCGAACCCCCGATCTCCAAAAGCGAACGTGGCCCAGCGACTTGCTACGTTTTAGTGAACTGGGCTACGTCCGCTCGACAATATGTGAAGAATTAACGTTATTTGCGGTTTCTATAAGTGCTCATGGCGCCATCTAGTATAAAATATTTCATTTAATCCTGTCTAAATGGCGACATAAACTCGAAATACTTTTGGGGGATCTTTACTTAATAATTAAGATAATCAGTAATATCTTGATTGACATTGCACATGTCTAGATGGAGAAACTTAGTCTGAATACTTTAGATATATATCTTAGATTTTAGTGGATGTATATTTACTCAGCAATTAAGATAATCTCTAGAATCACAGTCACGTAGGTACCAAAGGTTTCGTATGCAAAACCTATGATATAATGACCCTCATCCAATGAGCATAGATGTAGATGGCGTTGTTTTGCTGCTTTAGTTTCGTGAGACGTATGCAGGAAGTATAATAGTTTAGAAACGGTCTTGAATAGGTTATAGTAAAAGAACAGTTATGAGGGGTTGTTGATTGCGTAATTTTTTCTGTAACAATAATAAGCGATTTTCTACTGATTGTGGCGTCTGGTTATTTTTTGCGAAAGTTTAGAAAAAGGTCTTGCTATTATTAAAATGGGTTATTTCATGGGATGGCGCTACCATATGCAGCAACGTGGATTATAGGCTTATATATCGTTTTATGTATTGTGTTATTATTGACATACATATTTACAGAATCTACTAGAATACCAATAGATTTTGTAATCATACCTAATATTACAATGCAGCTGAACGAAACTGATATTAATCATATTAGTTTGGTATAATTTTTAATATGACGATTTATATTTTTGTAAGTTAATATTCTTATTACTTTCAACGAATTATTATAAAATGACTAATTTGAAGTCCTGTATTCTTAAATTATATATTTTTTTCAGAATAGGTGCAATGTAATTATTTCAAAGCCTTTACATGAAAAAGCTATTCAAAACTTCAGTGTAAGGCGAAATAACGACACTCATATTCAAACCAAAAAGTCTGTTTTCAAAGAATGGTGTTTAGATTATTCAAGTCATGTTGTACTCCTATGGTTATTAGGATGGAGAAACTTTTTTCTGTACCAAATTTCAAATGTTGCGTTGTATTTTTATTATGTATAAATAAAAAAAAATGGATTCATTACTTTTGTTGTGTTTTTGTATAAGATGTTTTCAATTGCACTTATTTTAAATAATCGAAACACTTAAACATTCAGCCTAACAACTCTTATCGTGCACTAATTATCTATTGCATACATTACAATCGACAGGGCAATACTAAAGCAAATAAAATAACCCTTCATTATCTGAAACAGCACCAAAATATTTTATATAAAGACAAAGTTCAGACAAACAGATACGAGTTGGCGAAGATTTGTCATTTCTCCTTTAGCTTTCGGACACTTTGGTCTGATTTTAACTGTACTATGTCTAAAAGAACTTTTGAAGAGTAAGTTAATTTATTATATCTTTTTATTATTTTCCAGTTTATTGTTGCATTTCTTACAGGATATTTTATGTTATGTTTTTTACGTATTTCACGTGCTATAGATTATATTCAAAACATTTATATTTGCGCACGTGGTAAATTTAAGACTACTACCGTTTGTTTAAAATGTAGTTTTTATTTAATGGTTAATAATATATACATGTCTTGCTTATATAGCTATTTGCTCGAGTATTAATTTAGATGGTATGTACGTAGCTTTTTAAATGAAATCCTTTTGGATGTGTTTAACACGGTATACTAAAAGTACTCTATTTAAAGTAATTTTTTTTTGAAGTCAGAGTACAGATGATTTTAAAGTTTAAGTTTTTAGGACATTTTTTTCATATATTTATTAGTTTGTTGTTCTTAATCAATTTTCTTATGCTTTACAGGCATCCAAAGCAATGGAGATGTCATCCAGGGCAGAGAGCAACATGACCCTTGCGAATCTACCGCAGAATATGATTCACCTCGGAGATAGTCAATTTCTGGTGGTACGGAGCTTCTTGGGGAATACACGTGTGCACATACGAAAATTCATCGAAAATGACGAGAAGGAGCTAGTTCCAACCAAGAACGGTGTCTCCCTGGCCATTGGAGTTTGGGTCGGTCTGACGGAGAAGCTCCCCAAGGTTTTGAGCAAGAGGTACTTTGAGCGATACCCCAACAACCACGTGGAAGTCATAGAGCGTGACTTGTGTGTATTCAAAGAGATTGAAGGCCCCGAAGAAAACATTAAGATTATGTTGCAACGCATGTTTCGTCGCCGAGATGGTTCTTTCTGTCTTGTCCCAGAAACTGTTTACTTAAATGAACAAAATTGTTGTTTATTACTAAGCTCAACAAAGTGTGTGAAAGAGTTGATAGAAGTATCTCTCCTTACTGATACTCTTCGATTTCATGTCGAGAAGCTTGTGATGGATCAAGCTTCAAGTCAGTCTCTGGAATACAAAGAACGCCCATATTCCAAAGGATTGGCGGAAACCAAGGACTCCCTACGTGAGTGTTGTTTTGAATATATATCCGTGAAAATCGCTGAACTAGCCCCTTGTTATGGGTGTGAGGAGATTCCATGTACTTGCCATACAGCAGAAGAACTTATGGACATGTTCTTTGATTCCGCATTGTATAGTGTGAACTTTTTAGAAGTTGCTCATAAATTCGTCGCTGAAAATATTCAGCACTTTATACTTTGCTAGTTTAATTCTATCAAAGGACTTTTTCGGCACAATAAATGTAAGTTCATTTTTACAGTTAGTTAAAAATACATTCATACCAACTCAAGAAATGTTATGTGATAAGTTGGAAATTTGTTGAGTAGTGTATAATTATCATGTGTTTATTATTCTCGCAAAGTTTGTATATATGTGTCTAAATTAAAAATATTACCACTTTTTCATATCTTTAAAACGTGAAATAGTAGTATCCCAGCTTTTTTTAAAAAAAGTAATAAATAAAGTTAAAGAAATATTAGCATCCTTGAAAAGAGATAAACTTATAAATCAAAGTATTATTCTCACACTTGGTCTCTAATTTCTCGAGGTTTAAACAAGTAGTTAATAATTTTGAATAATTTTTATACATAACATAGTATAAAAATTATCAAAAGTTAATTAAAAAATACATTTTTACAACTAATAAAACTTTGTAGTGAATAAAGTCTGAATAAAATAAAGCCTAATTTCATAAGGTAATGACGAGAACCGTTTATAAACATCACATGTATCTTCCAAAATATCAAAGAATTTTATCGCCAAAACTTCCAACTTATCGCCAAACGAACGGAAAATAACGTTTAAGAACAAAAATAGTGCAAGTCAAAAGTAGAATTTTTTATTTTATTATTTAAAAAAATATTGAAAAACTTTCTCTAAATGTAATACACGGAAAGGTTCCATTGTCTAAAAACTTAAAAAAGAAATTAACTCCATATAAAAACAGTTTAAGAAAGTGGCTGATAAGAAAGTGCCCCTGTTTAGAAAACGTAAGATTCTTGTGCAAAAGGGGAACGGCTTTTTGAGTTTTCTTTTACCAGCGGCCGTTTCTGTTATTTCAACGTTAATCAATGGATAACACGAAAAAATTTATTCTTGTTCCTGCCCACGGTCCATTAGAAGAACATTTATCTGAACTCGACTCGAAAATGAAATTGATACTAAATAAGTCGCATTTGCAAGAAGATGAGAAAGCGGCGTTATATTTGCAAGTACTCCAGAAATTTTTGAAATTTCAAACAGCCTTCTGCTGTAGAATCGGGTCAACTTTCAGTTAGCTCACCCAAAGCGGAAAGTAACGGTCCTCCTGATGTTCCACCAAAAGCGATTACTGATTATTTGCTAATGGACCGTGGGCAGGAACAAGAATAAATTTTTTCGTGTTATCCATTGATTAACGTTGAAATAACAGAAACGGCCGCTGGTAAAAGAAAACTCAAAAAGCCGTTCCCCTTTTGCACAAGAATCTTACGTTTTCTAAACAGGGCACTTTCTTATCAGCCAACTTTCTTAAACTGTTTTTTATATGGAGTTAATTTCTTTTTTAAGTTTTTAGACAATGGAACCTTTCCGTGTATTACATTTAGAGAAAGTTTTTCAATATTTTTTTAAATAATAAAATAAAAAATTCTACTTTTGACTTGCGCTATTTTTGTTCTTAAACGTTATTTTCCGTTCGTTTGGCGATAAGTTGGAAGTTTTGGCGATAAAATTCTTTGATATTTTGGAAGATACATGTGATGTTTATAAACGGTTCTCGTCATTACCTTATGAAATTAGGCTTTATTTTATTCAGACTTTATTCACTACAAAGTTTTATTAGTTGTAAAAATGTATTTTTTAATTAACTTTTGATAATTTTTATACTATGTTATGTATAAAAATTATTCAAAATTATTAACTACTTGTTTAAACCTCGAGAAATTAGAGACCAAGTGTGAGAATAATACTTTGATTTATAAGTTTATCTCTTTTCAAGGATGCTAATATTTCTTTAACTTTATTTATTACTTTTTTTAAAAAAAGCTGGGATACTACTATTTCACGTTTTAAAGATATGAAAAAGTGGTAATATTTTTAATTTAGACACATATATACAAACTTTGCGAGAATAATAAACACATGATAATTATACACTACTCAACAAATTTCCAACTTATCACATAACATTTCTTGAGTTGGTATGAATGTATTTTTAACTAACTGTAAAAATGAACTTACATTTATTGTGCCGAAAAAGTCCTTTGATAGAATTAAACTAGCAAAGTATAAGTGCTGAATATTTTCAGCGACGAATTTATGAGCAACTTCTAAAAAGTTCACACTATACAATGCGGAATCAAAGAACATGTCCATAAGTTCTTCTGCTGTATGGCAAGTACATGGAATCTCCTCACACCCATAACAAGGGGCTAGTTCAGCGATTTTCACGGATATATATTCAAAACAACACTCACGTAGGGAGTCCTTGGTTTCCGCCAATCCTTTGGAATATGGGCGTTCTTTGTATTCCAGAGACTGACTTGAAGCTTGATCCATCACAAGCTTCTCGACATGAAATCGAAGAGTATCAGTAAGGAGAGATACTTCTATCAACTCTTTCACACACTTTGTTGAGCTTAGTAATAAACAACAATTTTGTTCATTTAAGTAAACAGTTTCTGGGACAAGACAGAAAGAACCATCTCGGCGACGAAACATGCGTTGCAACATAATCTTAATGTTTTCTTCGGGGCCTTCAATCTCTTTGAATACACACAAGTCACGCTCTATGACTTCCACGTGGTTGTTGGGGTATCGCTCAAAGTACCTCTTGCTCAAAACCTTGGGGAGCTTCTCCGTCAGACCGACCCAAACTCCGATGGCCAGGGAGACACCGTTCTTGGTTGGAATTAGCTCCTTCTCGTCATTTTCGATGAATTTTCGTATGTGCACACGTGTATTCCACAAGAAGCTCCGTACCACCAGAAATTGACTATCTCCGAGGTGAATCATATTCTGCGGTAGATTCGCAAGGGTCATGTTGCTCTCTGCCCTGGATGACATATCCATTGCTTTGGATGCCTGTAAAGCATAAGAAAATTGATTAAGAACAACAAACTAATAAATATATGAAAAAATGTCCTAAAAACTTAAACTTTAAAATCATCTGTACTCTGACTTCAAAAAAGAATTACTTTAAATAGAGTACTTTTAGTATACCGTGTTAAACACATCCAAAAGGATTTCATTTAAAAAGCTACGTACATACCATCTAAATTAATACTCGAGCAAATAGCTATATAAGCAAGACATGTATATATTATTAACCATTAAATAAAAACTACATTTTAAACAAACGGTAGTAGTCTTAAATTTACCACGTGCGCAAATATAAATGTTTTGAATATAATCTATAGCACGTGAAATACGTAAAAAACATAACATAAAATATCCTGTAAGAAATGCAACAATAAACTGGAAAATAATAAAAAGATATAATAAATTAACTTACTTCTTCAAAAGTTCTTTTAGACATAGTACAGTTAAAATCAGACCAAAGTGTCCGAAAGCTAAAGGAGAAATGACAAATCTTCGCCAACTCGTATCTGTTTGTCTGAACTTTGTCTTTATATAAAATATTTTGGTGCTGTTTCAGATAATGAAGGGTTATTTTATTTGCTTTAGTATTGCCCTGTCGATTGTAATGTATGCAATAGATAATTAGTGCACGATAAGAGTTGTTAGGCTGAATGTTTAAGTGTTTCGATTATTTAAGATAAGTGCAATTGAAAACATCTTATACAAAAACACAACAAAAGTAATGAATCCATTTTTTTTTTTTATACATAATAAAAATACAACGCAACATTTGAAATTTGGTACAGAAAAAAGTTTCTCCATCCTAATAACCATAGGAGTACAACATGACTTGAATAATCTAAACACCATTCTTTGAAAACAGACTTTTTGGTTTGAATATGAGTGTCGTTATTTCGCCTTACACTGAAGTTTTGAATAGCTTTTTCATGTAAAGGCTTTGAAATAATTACATTGCACCTATTCTGAAAAAAATATATAATTTAAGAATACAGGACTTCAAATTAGTCATTTTATAATAATTCGTTGAAAGTAATAAGAATATTAACTTACAAAAATATAAATCGTCATATTAAAAATTATGCCAAACTAATATGATTAATATCAGTTTCGTTCAGCTGCATTGTAATATTAGGTATGATTACAAAATCTATTGGTATTCTAGTAGATTCTGTAAATATGTATGTCAATAATAACACAATACATAAAACGATATATAAGCCTATAATCCACGTTGCTGCATATGGTAGCGCCATCCCATGAAATAACCCATTTTAATAATAGCAAGACCTTTTTCTAAACTTTCGCAAAAAATAACCAGACACCACAATCAGTAGAAAATCGCTTATTATTGTTACAGAAAAAATTACGCAATCAACAACCTATTCAAGACCGTTTCTAAACTATTATACTTCCTGCATACGTCTCACGAAACTAAAGCAGCAAAACAACGCCATCTACATCTATGCTCATTGGATGATGGTCATTATATCATAGGTTTTGCATACGAAACCTTTGGTACCTACGTGACTGTGATTCTAGAGATTATCTTAATTGCTGAGTAAATATACATCCACTAAAATCTAAGATATATATCTAAAGTATTCAGACTAAGTTTCTCCATCTAGACATGTGCAATGTCAATCAAGATATTACTGATTATCTTAATTATTAAGTAAAGATCCCCCAAAAGTATTTCGAGTTTATGTCGCCATTTAGACAGGATTAAATGAAATATTTTATACTAGATGGCGCCATGAGCACTTATAGAAACCGCAAATAAACGTTAATTCTTCACATATTGTCGAGCGGACGTGGCCCAGTTCACTAAAACGTAGCAAGTCGCTGGGCCACGTTCGCTTTTGGAGATCGGGGGTTCGAATCGTCAAAAACTCACATTTTAATATTTTTCGCGCTAAAATGTATTTATTTTCACCTTATTTTACATTAAAATCATTTATTTCCTCACCGGTAGATGGCACCACGAGCGTACGTCATAAACATTATTTTTACTTCCATTCCCTACCGATAGATGGCACCACTTAGTTGACATTCCTTAAAACTTGACATATATTACGTCACATAAATCTATTCCATGACGTCACATAAACCTACCCTATTTATCATCAGCACTAAAACAACTCAACTCCACTCTACTTACGTCAAGTTCCACCCGTTGCCATTAACTATTATAATTCCTGCATACGTCACACGAAACTAAAGCAGCACCCCTACAACTCAACATTCAGCCAAAAAACAACTCAACTCCACATCATACTTCCGAACATTTAGAGCGTACCCAACTCCTCTTCGACCACGCCCCTTCCGGTCACGTGTCTACCGAACGATTAGAGCGCACCCGACTCTTCCTCTGATGACGTCACTTCCGACGCTAAAGTGTCCCAGGTACTACTGTGGTCTGACTTTACGCAAACTAGAAAGAAGATAATATTGCAACAGAAGGTCAGATGGGAACACATAGATATATTATCAACTCATTTAGTGAAATAAATCACGAAGAATGAAGCTAAGGCATAAAAACTAGAGATAAGCTAGATGGAGGGCTCTAATAAAAACAGCTTTTAATTTTTAAAGTGTGGCTTGACCTGGCACAAACAAGAAAGAATACAATATTGCAATCGCCACTTTATGGGACCACATAGGGATACAGTCAACTCATTTAGTGCAATAAATCATGCAGAATGAAGATGAAGCATAAAAAACTTTTTATTTTAAAGTGTGGTCTGACTTTACGCAAACTAGAAAGAAGATAATATTGCAACAGAAGGTCAGATGGGAACACATAGATATATTATCAACTCATTTAGTGAAATAAATCACGAAGAATGAAGCTAAGGCATAAAAACTAGAGATAAGCTAGATGGAGGGCTCTAATAAAAACAGCTTTTAATTTTTAAAGTGTGGCTTGACCTGGCACAAACAAGAAAGAATACAATATTGCTATCGCCACTTTATGGGACCACATAGTGATACAGTCAACTCATTTAGTGCAATAAATCATGCAGAATGAAGATGAAGCATAAAAAACTTTTTTATTTTAAAGTGTTATCTGACTTTGCGCAAACTAGAAAGAAGATAATATTGCAACAGAAGTCAGATGGGAACACATAGATATATTATCAACTCATTTAGTGAAATAAATCACGAAGAATGAAGCTAAGGCATAAAAACTAGAGATAAGCTAGATGGAGAGCTCTAATAAAAACAGCTTTTAATTTTTAAAGTGTGGCTTGACCTGGTACAAACAAGAAAGAATACAATATTGCAATCGCCACTTTATGGGACCACATAGGGATACAGTCAACTCATTTAGTGCAATAAATCATGCAGAATGAAGCATAATTATTATTTTTTTTTTATTTAAAAAAAAAACAAGTATAGGTCACAGTCACGTGACCCAATCAGCCCGTTGGTTTAGTCACAGTTAAAGGGAAATATTGGGAATCCTTCACAGTTTTTATATAACTTATATGTTAAAAACTAGCTTGCATAAGAATTGAAATTAGTTTGTATAAAATAAACAGATTTTCTTAGTAAATTTAACTGTTAGTTTTAATTTTTTTTTAAAGTAAAAACAGTGCAATGACTCACTATCCTTATTAAGAGGGGCTGTCAGTCCCATAGAACTAATGCCTTAGTTTGGATGTAACAACTTTTGCAAAAGAATTGCTTTGCCATGTTATCCCATTTTCACCAGGTATGGGAATCATCATAACAAAATTGAAAAGAAAATAACATCCGGTTATTTAATTATTAATTGTAAAGTCTTAAAATATTGCCCAACATAGGGAATGGACCATGATATTATCACTCATTGTGAAATAATCACGAAGAATGAAGTAAGCATAAAAACTAGAGATAAGCAGATGGCTTCTAATAAAACATTGTTTCATTTTTTAAGTGTGGCTTACCTGGCACAAAAAGAAAGAATACAATATTGCAATCGCACTTTTGGACACATTAGGATTACAGAAACTCATAGTGCAATAAATCATCGATGAGATGAGTATAAAAACTTTTTTATTTAAAGTGTTATCTACTTACGCAAACTAGAAGAGAAAATTGCAAGACGGTCAGATGGACACATAGAATTCTAGACTCATTTAGTGAAATAAACACGAGAATGCTAAGGATAAAACTGAGATAAGCTAGATGGAGGGCTCTATAAAACAGCTTTACTTTTTAAGTGTGCTGCCGCACAAACGAAAGAATACAATTATTGCATCCCACTTTAGGGACCCACATAGTGATACAGTCAACTCACTTTGTGAATAATCATGCAGATGAGATGAAGCATGAAAACTTTATTGTAAAGTGTTATCTGACTTTGCGCAACTAGAAGAGATAAATGCAACAGAAGTCAGATGGGAACACATAGATATATTATCAACTCATTTAGTGAAATAAATCACGAAGAATGAAGCTAAGGCATAAAAACTAGAGATAAGCTAGATGGAGAGCTCTAATAAAAACAGCTTTTAATTTTTAAAGTGTGGCTTGACCTGGTACAAACAAGAAAGAATACAATATTGCAATCGCCACTTTATGGGACCACATAGGGATACAGTCAACTCATTTAGTGCAATAAATCATGCAGAATGAAGCATAATTATTATTATTTTTTTATTTAAAAAAAAACAAGTATAGGTCACAGTCACGTGACCCAATCAGCCCGTTGGTTTAGTCACAGTTAAAGGGAAATATTGGGAATCCTTCACAGTTTTTATATAACTTATCTGTTAAAAACTAGCTTGCATAAGAATTGAAATTAGTTTGTATAAAATAAACAGATTTTCTTAGTAAATTTAACTGTTAGTTTTAATTTTTTTTAATGTAAAAACAGTGCAATGACTCACTATCCTTATTAAGAGGGGCTGTCAGTCCCATAGAACTAATGCCTTAGTTTGGATGTAACAACTTTTGCAAAAGAATTGCTTTGCCATGTTATCCCATTTTCACCAGGTATGGGAATCATCATAACAAAATTGAAAAGAAAATAACATCCGGTTATTTAATTATTAATTGTAAAGTCTTAAAATCTGTTGCCATCTGTTGTATATTATTGGCATTTAAAACTTCACAGATATATAGTTAAATAACTAGATAACATTTTCGTTTCAATTTTGTTTCATTTCGATGTTATGTGGACTCCCATACCTAGGAAAAAAGGGCTAACTTGGCAAAGCAATACTTCTTCGGAAGTTGTGATTCCAAAACTAATGCATTAGCTCTATGGGACTGACACTGTCCCTCTTAAAAGATGCATACTTCCTGTATACACTTCCGCACAGCAGCAAAGAGGGCGATCGATCCAAATCGTACACCAACTGCAGAATTCTAGCGGTGTTGTCCGTGGGGACACGGCGCTCTCCACAGGGATACGGTGGAGCGGGGCAACCGGGGTAGTCGTCTACAGGACCGATGCTTACGTTTTGTTTCAGCTCCAGGTCAGCGGAGAGGCGATAGAGCACGTTAATGCCTCCCACAAACACGTCCCCCGTGTTATTGCGGTCGACAACCACGCTTTTGAAAGACTGGGGGTTCGGGTCAGTGAGATTAGGTAGAGTGTGCTCCCATGGCTCACGGGCTTGCGTGGCTGCGTCGAATTGGGTCATCACGAAGACCAGGGTGATGATGGAAAAGATCCAGTGTGGGATCTGGAAAATTGAATTCATGTTTATTCATTTGTTTGGTTGGGTAGGGGTCATTCCTCAGAAAACGTTAAATTTGAGGCGAAAAATCGCGAAAAAAAATATCGATAAAATTTTTTGAAACTTTGGTTTTGAGTTACATTTACATACTACATTGTAAATGTAGCATCGGCCCAGATCATACAATTATTACTATTAATTATTCTGATAGTGAGGCTTAATTTAATAACGTTTCATTTAGAAAAGTTGATAATGATTATTTTTTGTGTTGTGTACGTTCACGTAATACCGATTTAATTAAAAAAACAATACTTCTTACAAAAAATTAGAATTTAATTTTGATTAACTAACCGAAACAGTTCCCAGGCATGACGATGAGACTGTCCAAGGACATGATTTGTCATAGTCTGTGGAGACAAATTTGTATACAAAATATTTTTTTTATTTATTCAACGTTAGTAAGCAGATAAAAAATTCATTTTCTTAAATTAAGTCTATTGGAAGCATTACCTATCTTTATGTGAAAGATACCTTGCGGGGACGGTTTTGTACATTTTGTGAGGAATGACGCGTAGGCGAGTCGGACTGGGCCCACGTCCCGCCTACTGGTAATGTTGCAGATTGTGAAAGAATCAACTTAGATAATAATTATTAACGTACTATTCGTTAAAGGACACTATAATTTCTCCCATAGCAACGATGTAAAACATTTTGTCTTTCAACAAAGAAGCTTGAATTTAGTTAAAAAGTGTTTTATCCGACTTATTGAGTTGTATTTTCAAGAAATGCTTGTTTGGTGTTTATATATAAATTTGTTTATCTTCATCTGGAGAACTAGTTGTTCGTTTGGAAGTCGACGTCCGTTTAGATTTATAGTGTAAATTACAGGTAACGTTGGGGAATCGTGTTGCAGTGTTGATTCAATCCGTAGACATGCGTGGCTACGAAGGGTTGCATGAGTTGCGTATCGAATACCCCCGTAATTCGGATAACAAGGCTCGATGGGACAGGCAAGTGGGGGAAAACGAAAATATCGCCCCCCATGCCATTTCCTAGAAAACCACACCAGGAGGTAGGGGATGCAGGCTTGCGTTGTAATCGTACGGACTATAGATCTTATCAAACCCAATTACGGTATTCCGCAACAGAGCTAGGTAGATAGGTAGGTACATATATTTTCCAGTTTGTGTGCTTGATCAGAGACCCGCTTATAAACCTTCGTCAAGTAAGACAGACACAGACAGAATTTTTACTGACACAGAGAAAGAAAGTATACACCCAGGACGAAGGCGGGAATCGAACCTGCACCCGGTAAAGTTCGCAGACTGTTAGCGTAATGGGCTGCGATCAAACCCACTAGGCCACCCGGGCCCCCAGGTAGTTATTATCAGACAATACAGCTTATATCGCAAAATCAACATCCATTTAACAGCATCGCACATTGCTCGTAACTGTCTAAAATTTAACCAAATCCGGTAAATGATGTAATTGTAGTAGTAATACACGTAAACACGACAGAATAAAAGTCTATATTGCGGAAGGTAAAGTTTCAAATTTTGTTAATAAAGAAAATAATAAAAAATTTGAACGCTCAAAACGCTTTCCTTATCAATTACCAAAGTGAAAGAAGGGAGAAACTCGAAAAGAGATTATAATACAAGTGACTTTGAATAACTTCCGTTGTCGTTAGTTGCTTTTAATTAAATCCAGTTTCCTGCCAGCCACTGTGCCACATTGTATATTGTAGCTACATAGTTAGTTTTCTGTTTCTTTTATCTCCAACTGCAGAGAAAAAATATTTTGTTGAAATAACAAAAATTTTTCTAATTAAAAAATTTATTTTGGTCAACATAGTGCCAGCACAAATTTTGTTATTAGTACTTAATTATTTTATTAGTTATACCAAATGATTTTGTTGATTTAACAAAAGCCTAATCGATTCGGAATTTAACATATTTTAATCAACAACAAAAGTTTGGGCAACAAAAAAAGTTTGGTCCTTCCAACAAAACATTTTTTTTTTCTGTATGCCTTTGGCGTACTAGGCATTTTGCAGAGTCGGCATATTCTCTAAAACTGAGAGACATTTTTCGGGGCACAATCTAGCTAGGTGATTCTCGTTTTTAATTTTGACGCTAAGATTACAATGACTCTAAGCTCCCTGTAGATGTGGATACTGGATTGCAAAATATGCCGAGATTTAATTTTGCCAAAAGTACCCAAGCCATATGGTTATATTCAATAGACCATTTTTATGCCACATAGTTATTTGACATGCGTGTCTACAATTTTCCAATCCTGAAAATCATCCAACTTAGGCGGGACTAGAATTCGCGATCTTGGGAGCAATGAGACGGGTATACGTTACCTCTAATCCACTGCGATGGTTTTATATCTTTTAAAGAAATATTTAAACGGGTCTCCAAACCAAAGTGACTATGTGTAAATCCAAAGAAACAGATAATTTATTAAGTTAGCTAAGTATTGAATTTTTTTACAAACTTTTTTTCCCTATGATAAATGTAGCTGGCTTACAGGGCTCGATAATACAACCTTTTGAAATGGGTTCGAATTTTTTTTTAAAAATTTATAAATAATCTTATAACAAAATATTCGATTTAATTTCAAAAAGTGATAATATAGACCCTGTGAGCCACCTACAGTTATCATATAAAAGCCATTTGTATCAAATACAGCAAGTAAGTACGCAATAATACAGCAAGTGCAATAATTTGGCGTCGAATTCATTTTTCACTGGATTAAACACGACACTTCGGTTCCGAAACCCGCTACCATTCTCCCTTAAGTGGTGGGTATTCCAATTATAGATAATAATTGAATAATAACAACTTTGTCCGTTCGTATACTCTCATCCTCACACATGTGTCACTAACAAGAACCTGTGTTATTATTTTTAATAAAATAAGAAAAGTAAACTGCATAAATTTACAAATGGAGAGTGTATAAATAAAATGGCGGTACTCGGGGGGAGGGGGGGGGGGGAGAAACTCTAGGGCAGAATTGCTCATATGGATCCATTTTATTTTTTTAATTCAGATTCATTCTTTTTTTTATCCAATTTGTAGAGATATGCAATTGACCACATGGGAGATAGAAACCCACAAAAAAAAAAAAATAGTTTGAAAATTTTTCAAAGGAAATTTTTGCGCCACTGATCTAAACTTATCATAACATTTATTTATAAACATTGTAGTTTTTATTTTTCAGCAATATTATTAATTTTAACTTTGTGAAATCGTGAGTAAAAATTTCATTTTTTTTAAAACTTGCATTTTCTTCATGCTTGCATTTTTAATTGATCAAAAATTCAATTTTAACTATTTTTAACAAATAAAAATTCGGAAAATTATTACTATAATTTCTGCAAAAGTTATGATTCCAAAATTTTCCCCTTAAATTTTAGTTCATAAAAATGAGATTTTTTTCAATTCTTTTCACCTTTTCATTCTGGATGCATAATAAGTCTATTTCGCAAATTTTAGATTTTTAGAATAAAAAATAAAAAGTTGGGTCGGAAAGGGTTAAAAAAATATATATGTATGTGATATATCGTACAAATCTTTATAAAGTTATAATATGTCATATTATTTGCCATACAATATAAATCATATAACAACAACTATCTAATTAAATACCAGGCTTTATTAGTATATTTTTATGTGCATTGTACTGTGTTTGTGTTTGTATTTTCAATGTGTTTTCAGCATCTTTTTGTGTGATGAAGAATATTACAAGATTCAGTTGAAAATAAACTTTCAACTCAGTCAACATAATAGTCAGGCCGCCAAGGGGGGGGGGGGGGGGGGAACCCTGCACTGAGAGGTTAATTTTTTTTATTGATGATTCTTATAGATTCGAGGGTGTAGATTACGAATCTGGAAGGTACTTTTTTGGTACCCTTGAGCATTTTTAGTTATTCAAGATGGCGTCTCCGCCATCTTGAATTTTGTTTCTTTAATATTTTACGATCTGTTCGGCAAAAGTGAATAGATTTTTTCTTTATAGATGCATTAAGTAATAAAGAATCAATATTTCCAAGAAAATTTCAAAATAAAAAATTCAAGATGGCGGAATCCGCCATATTGGATTTTTTCACTTTTATATAATTTTATCTAATTAAACCAGCTTTATAGTATATTGATTTTGTGTTTTTTGTATAATTTTTTAGTATTTTTTGTGTGATGAAAATATTACAAGATTTATTGAAAATGAACTTTCAATCATCAACAAATAGTACCCAAGGGTGGGGTAACCCTGCACTGAGAGTTAATTTTTTTCTATTATACATAGATTAGGTGTAATTACGAATCTAATATTTCTGACATTCATTTTTAGTTATTCAGATGGCGTCTCCGCCATCTTGAATTTGTTTCTTAATATTTTACGATCGTTCGGCAAAAGTGAATAGATTTTTCTTATAGATGCATTAAGTAAAAAGAATCATATTTCAAAAAATTTCAATAAAAATCAGATGCGAATCGTACGATTTTTTATTTTAGATATTGATCTTTTACCACAAAAATATTTTATTTTAGTAATTTTATATATTTTTTAGCGGTATTTTTGGCCGAAATCGATAATTCTTTCTTTTCTAGGTGTATTAGGTGAAAAAGGAATTACTTAAAAATTTAAAGCAATCCAAATTCAAGATGGCGGCTTCCGCCATCTTGGATTATTCAACCTGTAATATTACGTAATCTATCGGCCCGAAGTTCAAAATTCTTTCTACTTTAGTTGTATTTTTAATAAAGAATGGCTGAAACTACATAAATGTGGAACACAATTGAAACGTATATGAATTTATTATAATTCAAAATGGCGTCTTCCGCCTTATTTGATTTTTTACCGTTAGTATTAGGCGATCGATTGGCCCGAAAATAAAAATTCACTCTATTTTAGCTATAAAATAATACAGAAATATTAAAATAGATTTATATATTAAAAAATAATACAGAATAACTTTAACTAGATAAATATTTTTTTATCAAGGTGGCGTGTTAGACCACATTTATTCTTTAAAAGAATAGTTTTCCGTTGCAAAAGAATAAAAAAGAATCATATAAATTTAAGTAGGATATAAAAAAAATACGGTAGTATGAAGTATAAAAAAGATTTATAAATATATGGAAAATACAAAAAATTCAAAATAAGGATATAAAATTCAGGCATACAACTTCAATATGACATACAAATTAGAATGGTATTTAAAAAAAATAGTATGAAATGTATACAATGCTTTATAAATACTATATATTTATCCGTAGATATTTCAATAAAAGTAAAAATAATAGTATAAAATTTAAGCATACAACATTTGGGTTTAACCCTTATACAAAATATATATAAATATATCAATTAAGGCAGATTATAGTTTAATGAGCTTTGACGCGGTGACTCAGTAGAAATTTAGAGTCTTCAAAATAAAAATGAAATTCATACCACATCCATTAGCAAATTGTCCCCATCTTCTTTCACTTGGTTATTGATGTTCAGACAGCCATTTTACACACAAACACAAAAAACTGTGCAAGGTAAGCCACTGTTCATACAACCACATCTTTTGGTGCCACATGGTGTTTCACTATCACATGAGCACTTAATAAATTTCAAGATTTCAGGTGCAGCTAGTGCAACATTTCCTGGCACACCAATAGGCAAAAGTTGTCCAGAAGTACTGTTTTTGTAGAACCCAAATTGTTCAGGATCTAAGGTTTAAGGGACGGACAAAGGCATTTTTCCATATGATTGTTTGAAGGTGGGCACGTTTCACATTTTGGAAAAAAAAGCTTCGTCGGTTGGTGATCGTGAACAGAGTTTTGTTGGTTGCGATGAGTTGTTTCTTGCCGAATTTCCTGAATGTTTATTGACCTTTGATCCCATATTCTTGAAATGCTGCCGCTCCCCCCCTCCCCTTGAAATGCTGCCGCTCAACGAGATCTCATCAAGTCCAAGATATTACGTGGAGTTATGGGCTCGCTCGGGGGAAAACTTCCTTACCCCCATGATATGAGGGTGTGGGGTACTTAGAGGATGCATGCCTAAGCAATCTTGTGGTTTGTAGTGTAACAGTAATCTTGTTTGAAAAGAGGAAGTATTTTATATGAGAAAGGTTTTAAAAAAATGTTTAGTAATTTTGCCTTAATGAATAGCAAAATATTTAAAATGAAAAAATCCAATATGGCGAAAAACGTCATATTTAGTATTTTTTCCTTCAACATGCATGATTTAAAAGTATTTTTATGCAAAATATACAAGTAAAATAGAAATAATTTTTAATTTCGGACCAATATATCGCCTTATACTAACAGTAAAAAGTCAAATAGGATGTCATAAATTCAAGTCAAAGTAAATCGGAGTCAAAATGGAAGACGCCAATTTGAATTATATTAAATTCATATATGTTTCAATTGTATTCCACATTTATGTAGTTTAAGGCCATTCTTTATTAAAAAATACAACTAAAGTAGAAAGAATTTTAAATTTCGGGCCAATGGATCACGTAATATTGCAGGTTGAATAATCCAAGATGGCGGAAGCCACCATCTTGAATTTGGATTGTTTTAAATTTTTAAGTAATTCTTTATCACCAAATACACCTAGAAAAGAAAGAATTATCGATTTCGGCCAAAAATAACGCTAAAAATGAATCGGAGAGTAAAATCCAATATGGCGGAAGACGCCATCTTAAAATTAAAAAAATACTCAATTTTTGCGAAAAAGTATCTTCTAAATTTATAATCTACACATTGAAACTAAAATAGAAATCAAAGTAAAGATATAACTAAATAAAAAGAATTTTTAATTTTGGTTAAATGGATAGAATTATATTAAAGGTGAAAAAATCCAATATGGCGGATGACGCCATCTTGAATTTTTTATTTTTTTTCAAATTATTGTTCTATAGTAACAAAATATATAAAAATATACCTAAAATATAAACATTTTTGTGGTTTAAATATAGATCAAATATATTAAAAGTGAAAAAATCCAATATGGCGGAATCCGCCATCTTGAATTTTTTATTTTTGAAATTTTCTTGGAAATATTGATTTTTTAATACTTAATGCATCTATTAAGAAAAAAACTATTCACTTTTGCCGAACAGATCGTAAAATATTAAAGAAACAAAATTCAAGATGGCGAGACGCCATCTTGAATAACTAAAAATGCTCAAGGGTACCAAAAAAGTACCTTCCACATTCGTAATCTACACCCTCGAATCTATAAGAATCATCAATTAAAAAAACTTAACCTCTCAGTGCAGGGTTCGGCCAAAAATCGGGGTTTGGCGACCTGACTAGAAGGATCTCCTTCCAATCGAACTCAAACAACTATCAATTTATCCATGAACATAAAATACTCAACGAACTGTCAACTACAGCGCAACTACACATGAGAGTATAATTATAATTTAGTTAATTCTAATAAAAGGAGATAGCTTGGACGTTCAAGATAATTTATTGTAAAGAGATCATTTAGAGTATTTAACGGGACGGAGTCGTAGCTCGGCCCGCCAAAAGCCCACAACTTTACATGTCGGACTGTCGGAGTCTAGTTAAAAAGTGACTATTTTTAATGGTCAAGGTCATGAGAAGAGTGGATCACAAGTCAAAACAAAGTCTGCTGCGTCTGCAATTTCTGTGGGAAAGAATGTATAGACGCCTATTGAAACGTGGGAACTGTTCGATGGATCGGCAAGACATTAACTGAAAGTTATTAAGATAGAACCGAATATTAGAATATTATAGAGATTTGTGTGGTTAATATTATATAAAGATTCTAGAGATAAAGACTTTATAAAGACTAAAGATAAAGACTTTATAAAGATTTGTACGATATAACACATGTATATGAAAGGGATTTTTCTCTTTCACAGAAAATCATACTATTTCTGTAGTTAATTCTAAAAAGGGGAGAGATTAGATGTCCAAAGCGTGGTTTATGTAAAGAAAGCATATTTTAGAGTTTGTAAAGGACGGGGGCCAGAGCCGTAGCTCGGCCCGCCAAAAAAAGTACACAACCTTACATGACCTAGTCTAATTTAAAAGTGAATATAATTTTACTGGTTATGAGAAGAGTGGATCAGAAGTCAAAACAAAGTCTGCTGCGTCTGCAATTTCTCTGGGAAAGAATCTATTGACGCCAATAGAACGTGAGAACTGTACGATGCATCGGTGAGACATTAATTGAGAGTTATTAAGAAATAACTGAATATTAGAATATTATAAAGATTTGTGTGGTTACTATTATAACTTTATAGAGATTTGTTCGATATATCACATATATTTAGTGTAGTAGTGTAATGAATGAATAGTTAATGGAGAATATATTCATTATAAATCACGTGTCTTTGGAATTAAGATATAGGTAAAATAAATGGTAGAATTGATTTGATGAACTTTTTAACAATTAAATATTTTTTTTCGATAAATTTTAATAAATATAACTTTCATACGATATAATTTCTATAATAATATGAGTAATGCTTGGATGAGAATTCAAAATATGTAAAAAGTCTAATAAATTGACATGCCAATTATTTAGGCAACAAGTCAAAAACAATGTATAAAAAATTGCATTTTTAAAAAAATTTAATTTAGATGTGTAACTTCCTTCAATTAATATTTCATTTAACATTATTATTTATCATTGCCACAAAATATTAAATGAATTTTTAGTTTTAAAATATTATAAAATATAATTATTAAAAAAATTATTAAGTCTAAATTAAGAAGTAACTAGAAGTTAAATTAAGTGTTTATACAATGTATTGTTATAATGCTCACTTAATTTATTGAAAAAAATGAGAAAAATACCAAGACATCAACATTTAATTCATTTGATAGACATTGATTTTTTCAAAAAAAAAAAAGAAAAGTATATGAATATCTTCAACTTTTTTTCAAAAGATAAAAATTTAAATAAATCGAAAAATGACCATTAAATAACAACATGATAAATACGCGTGTGCTGAAAATAAATAAAACTAAACTAAAAAAATATAAGTCTATAAATAATTAAAAACTATTTACAAAAATATTAATAAAAATCAATTAATAACTAACAAATAATTTTAAAACAAACAAAAGCCTAATACTAAACATAGGCCATCCTATAAAACTGTTTTTTTTTGTTTAACTTTAAATTATATAATATTTTAAATAATTTAGAGAAATCGATGTTTTTTTAGTGATACTTAACGCATGTACGGCAAAGAGCTCATTTGTTTACAAGCAAAATTATTCTTTGCTTACCATTTTTGAAATAACTATCAGCCAATCAGAGATCAAATCTCTCCACACTTCTTTCACTACGTGCTTCTTGAAAGAACCGAAGTATCAGAGATTCGCAAAAATTACTAACATTGACCTACATAACTTCACGGTACAAATATGCCCCTACATTGGCAGGGCATTAATATTAAGAATTAAACTTTTATCAAATGATAATAACGACGAATTCACAGGCGTTACTGTTACTGGGCTGGGCAAGAAACGAAGTATTATTTTTTTTTTTAAATAGAAATCACGTGCTAGTAAGTAGGTTCAAGGACGAAAGACGAGAAGGGACTTTTAACACGTCATCTTCAACATCCGACCACTCAAATCTTAAATGATCGTTTGCGTAATTAAACTTACAAAAGATTCGTATTAATCTTTTGATGTTTTTTTAGAATTTATTTCAAAGATTTTGCGGTTGATTATGTATGTTAATTTATTTAATTTTTATTTTAAATAAAATAAGAAGAATAGTTTATAGTTATAATATCTTCGCATAGATGGCAGCACGACTAAGGTAAGGGCTCAACTAGCAATAACAATACCGGAAAGAATTAAATTGTAATAATTTGGAAAGTAGTTTCTGTAAAGCTACTTATTCCTAAACTGAATATATATATATATTATATATATATATATATATATATATATATATATATATATATATATATATATATATATATATATATATATATATATTAATATATATATATATATATATATATATATATATATATATATATATATATATATATATATATATATATATGAGACAATATTCCCCTTATTAAAATGTTCAATATTAAAATCATACACCTAATGAAGTAGAATAACATCTACTTCACAGTAGAGCATAATTATTATTTAGTTAACTACAGAAATGAAGGTAGTTTGGACGTCCAAGATCTTTTATTATAAAGAAATCATTTAAAGTATTCAACGGGACGGAGTCCGGAGCCGAAGCTCGGCCCGCCAAAAAGACACACAACCTTACATCTTGAAGTCTAATTAAAAAGTGACACTATTTTTAATGGTTGTGAGAAGAGTGGATCAGAAGTCAAAACAAAGTCTGCTGCGTCTGTAATTTCTGTGGGAAAGAATGTATTGACGCCTTTTAAAACGTGGGAACTGTTCGATGAATCGGCAAGACATTAACTGAGAGTTATTAAGAAAGAACTGAATATTAGAATATTATAGAGATTTGTGTGGTTAATATATAACTTCATAAAGATCTGCACGACGCATCACATATCCCAAAAAATTAATTTTTTCTTTAGCAAAAACACATTTAGAGAGTTTAAGTTTAACGTTTTCTATTTGCATGATTTCAAAAATTTGTTTAAGGTGTTGAATGTGTTGTTCGTGAGAATCTGAGTGCACTATTATATCATCAAAATAACTATATGCAAAATTAACTTAATATTTATCTAATATTCTTCTTAAAGTTCTATTGAATATGGCTGGTGCATTTTTCAAGCCAAAGGGAAGGCGACACCATTCATATAAACCACTATTGGTAGCAAAAGCTAACTTTTCTGTGTCATTACTATGAATTTTAATTTGCCAATAACCCGAATTTAAATCAAGTGTACTATAAACTTTAGCATTAAATAATTTATCTAAGATAGCATCTATGCGTGGTAATGGTTCACTGTCTGTTTTGCATTTTAAATTTAATTTTTGAAAATCACAGCAAAATCTTGTTTTGGTAGCTTCACCCTTTTTCTGTTCCAATGTTACGGGAGCACTATAAGCAGAATGGCAAACCCAACAGTGCACCTAATGCATCATACTTATTTGTTAGACATAGAAGAAATTAAAAACAGACAACCAAATTGACAATCTTAATGGACCAAAGTTTTTCACTAGAAATGGTATTGTTGTAATCCAAAAGAAAAAGTTTTATAAAATAGTAATTCCTTTCTCATTAAGAAGTAAATTGTTAACTGAAGCTCATTCAAAATTTGGACATCCAGGTGTCAATAGAATGATAGAATTAATTACCCCTCATTACTACTGGCCCCAAATTTACGAAGACATAAATCGTTTCGTAAAGCACTGCCATGTATGTCAAATTAATAAAAAACCTCGGCCAAAAGAAATTGGGTTTATTACAAACTCTTCCCCATCCAGATCAGCCCTTCGAATTAATCTCTTTAGATACAGTAGGAGGATTCAATTATTACAATTCTACAAAAAGATATCTCCATGTTATTATCGATCATGCAACCCGCTACGTCTGGGCCTTTGCCACTAAAAATGAAACCGCTGAATCTTTTATTAATTGCCTTAAGCAAATATTTAATATCCAAGTGTCTTCAAAATTATTAACTGATAGAAATCCAGCTTTTACTTCTTCCCGACTTAAAAAATTTCTCAGAAATTATAATGTAAGACATTTATTTACAAGTGCTCACAATCCTAAATGCAATGGCAAATCGGAACGCGTTCAACAATCTCTCTGTACTATGCTCAGGGCTAAAATTAATTCAACAACTGCTAAAATTCCCTGGCCTAAATTGCTAGAACAAGTAGTAAATGAATATAACAATACCCCACATACTGTCACCAAATTTTCTCCAAACTACCTTTTACATGGCATTACTCCTTTTGAATCTCCAATTAATCAAAATATTTATCCACCAATTGATGAAGCCCGTAAATTAGCTAAAAGCAGAACAGAAGAACATCACCAAAGAAACAAAACATATTTTGATGCACGTGTTGTAAACAAAACATTTAATGTAGGTGATAAGGTTATTTATGAAGAATTTTGTTATCCTAATACTCGAAAATTAACAGCTCCCTTTTCAGGTCCATATGTAATTCAAAAACAATTAAGTGATGTAAATTATGAAATTGATATCATAAACAATTGACTAAATCCAATGAAATTGTTCATATTTCTAAATTACGCCCATATTCGGCTCCTGAAGACCTTAAACTTTCACATGAACAATAAATTTTTAAAATGAAGCCATAACATAATAAGATACAACTATAAATTATAATTTTGTTTACCCACACTGGTAAAAATATGTTGCATTTTAATGAGTAATTTTTTTATTTGTTCGAATAATTTATGATTGTTTACCATACCTATTGCTTCATATTATACAAAATCTGTTGTTGATACCCCAACTTTAGAGTAAAATTTCAAATGTGATTGTAAAGATTATTTTCAAACCAAATTTCTATGTTATAAAAGAACACTCCTGAAAGAAAGAAGAACGAACTATTTTCAAATGAATGGAAAGACAACCCTACCCGAGTTGGAACTTTGTGTGTTGACTGATTCATTAGTGATTTCAAACCACAGTGGAACTGAATTTCTTCTGTTTGTTTTCCCCATTGTTGAGTCAGTTTCCCACCATACAAAGGAATTCTATACTCATGGCTCATCGTCCAAGATATACCAAATACCAAAGATAATTAAAAAACCAAATCCAATGATTTAATGACAGTGCACTGAACAACCAAAATTTTTATATGAACTTTACGTAGGCCCACACCAACAAAACCTTTTTTACAATGTGATTGTTGAATTTTGATAAGTTACATGCGAATATTTCCCCGTTTTTTTTTACAGCCTCCCTTTTCCACCGCTCCCCCGACAAAGTTTTTGCAGTGTTATAATTTTGTCCAGGCTTTTTTCCAACTTTCCCATTTCAATAACAATCTGTAGTTCAGGTTGTTCCCTAGTTTTTTTTGGTCACACCGTCATTCCACAACTTCCCCCGTTTTTCTCTTTTGAGAAAACCTCAAGCGATTTCTGGCTTAGGGAAATGTGACTTCTCGTTTATTTCTCTACCTCAGTATCTCAAATTATAAATGATTTGTGTTCAAATGCACACGGGTGTGGCCTCAAGATTTTTTGAAACGTCCACATCAGTGGTAAAGACTAAAGCCCTGGATTCTCCCTGTCTTAAGTAGCGACAAGCTCAATCGTCCGCCATCTTGGGTCTCCGGGGGAACGGCTACGCTACGCTTCGTTTTTCTCCTCGTACTTCGTTCTCTTTCTTTTCTTTACAAATTGATTAAAGACTATTAAATTTATATTTAACGAATTAAATGTATAAAACTTCATTCTTTTAAAGCATAAAAAGGACTTTTTGACTGATTTTTGATTTATTAAGAAGTTAAAATCTCAAACCTTCGATTCTTAAATGGTTCGCGTTTAGCAGCCAAAATGATCGATTTGCTTGTAAATTTAACATTAACTGCATTTCTTTAATCCTGAGTAATAAATTTTTAACCATGAATAATTAATATATTATATACTAATATTATATACTGATATTATATACTTATATAAAAAAAACACCTGGCCTGGATTTTGGCAGGGCCGCTAAAATCCTGATTGAAATACATAAATTTTTACTAACCTATATGTTTCTTTAAAATTAAATTCAAATTAAAGCCACATTCTAACATCAATTATAAATTTCTATTTAGACATTCTCCTGTAACAAATATATAGGGCACATGCAATATTAAAATAACTTATGAATCTAAATAAACCCACAGAAATTACGAAAAATGTCATATTTTATTTAATAACAGTAATTAAAGTGTACATTTTATAAATAATAACCCACAGCTATAAAGCTATTAGCAAGCAAAATATATAGATCACATTATCTCTGATGCAGCAACTCTCATTCCAATGCTTTTGCTAGAACATTTTTTAAATTTTTTTTGTTGCAAAGCTTTATTTTTCTTTTTGATTAAAAAATGCACTCTATGATTAACAAAAATATTTACAATTTTAGTGATCAATTCACAACATTGAGGGAAATCTTTGAAATGCTCCATTACAGATATTAGTTGAAGATTTTGTAAATATTTTAAATTTATTTTTGGCTGTAGGATTTGCTCTTCATTTGATCTGAAAAGATTTTCCAAATGAAGTAATATACTTCTTCAGAAATATAAACTAACTAATTAATATCTTTTTAAATTCTTTAAGTTTTGAAAATGATTGTTTTGCAGTTACGCAGTTATTATTAGATAAATTATTTTACAAAGGGAACATAGTTTACTTCGATTTAATTAATATTTGCAATACATCCACATAAATAATAAAGTGCACTTTCTTCACTTTCTGGCAGTCGACATGGTACAGTTACAGTTTCTATAGAAATTTCATCTTTGTCAAAATCAATATCAAAGCATATTTTTCCAGTGTATGTTTCCAACTGGTAAGCGATACAATTTAAATCCTTTTTTTGAACTGTTTGCGCATCCAAAAGCACAACCATTCGGCATATTCGTATGAAATAGTCTTTCATCTATCAAAAACTAGCTTGGTAAAAAATTATCTAAACATAGTTAGCAAGTTTTCGCTTAAACAAAAACGATGACACTCACAAGACCGCAATTCCAAACTAAATCCCCATTCCAAGAAAGACCCAAGATGTCGCATCTTTCACACGTGACTCTGGACGTCCGATAGGAAAACGAAGCGGCATAAAAGCGCCGGGGAAAACAGTGTCGCTACTTAAGTCAGAGAGAATCGAGGGCTTTAGTAAAGACCACTCATGTCGACATTTTAACTAGCTTTCCCTCGACGGCTTGCTAAGGCAGGCTCTTCACTTGTTTTGGCACAACAAGTTAAAAATTTCACACCTGAAAACCTGCCAGTTTTCACAATTTTTATTGTTTTCAGAAAAACAATTTTTTTTGGCTGCAATTCCATGTGCAGTTTATATTTTTCCCCTTTTTAAAAACATGAAGTGTATTTTTTTACATGTGTAGTAGGCCGGCCGCCAATTTTGTGTTTTGATTGAATTTTTATAGAATTATGTCAGTATTTTATTTTCTTTGTCCATTTTCAAAAATGTCTTTATTAGATATTTTACAAGTGTATTATTGTTAGTGTAGTATTTGCCATTTACTTTTTATTTTATTAACTGTGTTACCTGTTTACCATTTTGTGTATTTGAATTTATGTGTGTATATATGTGTGTGTGTGTGTTTTTCTCCACTTTTAAATTAGTCCTTTTCCTATATTCCTACATTGCCTTGCCTTGCGACTCGTTCTGGCTTATAGGCGCATGAGGCCGCAATCTTCGAAACTCAGTCCCTCCCGTCCGTTCGATGTGGCTTCCAAGGCAACAAACTTCCCAGCTTGGACAACCAAGATCGTCTCTTTCTTTCAGGGTACTTCCTAGCCATGTCCGCCTTGGTCGGCCTTTCCTCCTTTTTTCCGTCAGGAGACCAGGTCAGAGCCATCCGTTCGTTAGAATCGTTGCTCCTTCTTAGCACATGAACGACTCAATACCACCTTTTTCTCATTATATCATTTGTCAAGGGTTTGTTTGCTGTTTTGATAAATAGATTTTGGTTTGAAATTTTTTCTGGACAATATATTTTTATAATCTTTCTTAAACATTTAGTATGGAATGCGTATATTTTATTTTACTGTTGTTTTTTAATTTTAGAAGCCATCTCGTAGTATAGATTTTACTATTGCATTATATATTTTAAGTTAAGTTAAAGAAAAATGAGTTTGACGACTTCCAAACTAGGAGGATAGAATGAACAGGAGTCGTCGCGTGGATTCAAACGTACGGGAACCGAGTGAAGCGAGAGGTGGAGGGGAGGTGGGGGAAGGCAGCCATCTTTGTCTACCTATTGTTCATATAGTCTTCCATGGGAGAATTTACGATTTTTCTTTTTAATAAAAAAATTTGATCACATTACGGTCTTGGTCGGGTTGTCGGTCTTGGTCGGGCTGTCGGTCTTGGTCGGACTGTCGGTCCCGGTCGGGTGTCCGTCTCGGTCGGGCTGTCGGTCTCGGTCGGGTGGTCGGTCTCGGTCGGGCTGTCGGTCTCGGTCGGGTTGTCGGTCTTGGTCGGATAGTCGGTCTTGGTCGGGTTGTCGGTCTTGGTTTAATTGCAAGGTGCAATTAAAAGTTCAATTGCAATTAATTTCATTGTAATTTATTTAATTGCAAGGTGCAATTAATTTTATTGCAATTACTTTTACAATTGACAATTGATTAATTGAATGCCCAACACTGATATATATGCATTATTTAAAATACAATAACAAATAAACACTTAAAATTTGGCGATATTAAAATTGGTTCCTCTGGAAATCTTAAAATTAGTTTGTTTTAATTTGGGAGTTATTAACAACTCATATTTACAAAAACAAATACTATTTTTAATTTTAAGTAATGTGAGAATAACAAAAAACTACTTAAATAAATTCGCTTACCTCAAAATAATGCAAGCCCATAGAGATGACAAGCCAGAAATCGCAATGTTTTGCGTTAATCAATATGGCTGCCACGAACTGCGCATGCGCGTCTGAAAGGGAGAGGGGAAAGCTTTTTCGCTTCATGCTGAGGCCACATGACTACTCCTGTTCATTCTATCCTCCTAGCTTCCAAACCTTGAAAAGCTTTCTAAAAAATATTCCTATATACGAGAATATATATCTATGGATACTCGTATATGATTATATATACGAGTATGAATGGGTTTAAGTCATTGTTCAGAATTGATCTATACATATTGGGTGATATTTATGATGTAGAAATATTCTGACAAGTAATATAAGAGTTTATTAAAAAATACATACTAGAGAATTTCAGTAATAATATAAGGTTCTTTCCAAACAAAGTACTAATATGTTTTGTTTTAAAAAGTAATTGCCGTTTTCAAGTTGCCGATATTTCCCAATTACACCAAATTTAAACGTTTGGATCGAAATATATTATTTCTTGCGGCTATTTAAATATTTGTCATCTGTCCTTAAGTTTGACACTTCTCAGTGTAGTAATTAAAAAAAATGTATTTAAGAATTCACTAAAATCTCCCTATTCAAGCGAGAAGTAATAAGAAAATTAAACAGTTGTCAAAATGACAAGACAAAGACTCTTTTTGATTTTTCCTTTAAATTAAAGATTCAGTTTTTCTTCATTCATCATTGAGTTTCATGCATTTCAGATAAAACAGATTTACTTTATTTCACTGGAATTGATTGTAGAAGAAATTATTTTTACTGTAGTTTAATGATAAGTGTTATTTTGCTTAAAAAGATAAAAATAAGAGGATTTTATTTTGTATTGATCTTATTTAAAACTACGGATTTTTGAATTTAAAAGATTTATCTTAACAAATAGTAAATTTCTAGGAATATAGTTTAAACGTTTATTTAGGTTGCTAATTATGTTGATACGGTAAGTTAAATAATACAATTGTTAACCTAAAATTTTTACTTATAGACTTTAGTAGCTTTACTTGTACAATATAAATAATTGTATATTTATTTAATCAATTTGTTTAGAGAAACTATTAGTTAATAGTTATAATTAAAGACTAATAACTTTTTGACTGTGGGTAATTCTACCATAATTTTTAATTTTATGTCCCTTAAGCAGAACATTTGAAAAAAAATTAATATTTCTTTTCAATTTTTTCTTATTGTAATAATAGTCAGGTCCTTATATAATTGCAAAATGGAATTTTAAAGGAAACAAACTCCAATAAAATTTTTGGACACAAAACAATGCAGAAAATTCCTTACCGGCCCATGTCCCGAATGTCAAATTTTTAGTTTAATGCTCAAACTAACACATTTTTGAGCTAAAAATTATATTCATTTGGATTTTAAATTGAACTAATACTATATCTTAACCAATTCCTTCCATAAAATTGTGGCTTTTATTATTTTTAATGTGTATTTCTCTTCTCCTAACTTTGTCCCTGGGTTTTGGTACATTCACTGACCGCATTGCTAAAGTGGTGAAGCGAGGCACTGGATGGGAGCTACAGTGATTCTCCAATCCTGAAAACTGTATTGCAGAAAACTCACATTTCAGTTAGTAGCCGCATTTTTTGCTATACTTCACTAATAAGCTCAAAAGTTAAAAAAAAAAAACCAGTAAAATGAGCTGCGTGGCTTTATTGCTTTCCTTACAGTCTCCCAGGGTTAAGGTTAATTTTTGCTTGATAATTGGAATTTTTTTCTAAAAATTTGTTTAAATGGAGTATAAGTAGTACAAAAAATCAATTTTTATTAAACTGGAGTTAGTTTCAACACAAAAAAAGACCGGAAAACATCGTGAATTTTCTTACCTTCCATTCCTTACCTTCCGTTCCTTACCATCACAATGATCTAGGGATTGAAAACCGAAACCGGTTTTAAAACTAACCGGTTTGTTCGTGACTTAGGTTTCATTGAAAATTAGTTATTTTCATAAGGCCAGTTTAAACCGGTTTCTTCGATACAGGTTTTTTTTTTTTTAAACTTCCATCCCTAATTTTTTTTTAAATTTCAAATGAGCCTTGCTGAACTTTTTTCGTAATTCTAGAACCCTTATAAACCCTTTTACAAACATTTAAAGTGATTTTGAAAAAATAAATTTCACAAGTTTTTTTATACCTGAAATTAAAAATTATGG